>CACRXP010000195.1:43805-77346 GCA_902702965.1 Spirometra erinaceieuropaei | reverse complement strand
GCAAGGCAAGATGAAACTGGAGTTCATATACCAGAAAACACACGGGGAAAGCTGGGGGACCCACTGACGAGCCGAACCCCTCGCAGCTGCGTCAGGCAGCGGCACAAGATCGGCGAAACACGCGTGTCTGGGCTTTTAGCTAATACCTGTGTTGTTAGTACGGTAAAGTATTGCACAATGCTACAGTTAGAAATACCAAATCAGCAGGACCAAACCCAGACTCGCAGACCCAGGCGGCACATATTCTTTCTAAATGTGTTTAGGTGAACTCCTCCTCACGGCAGTTCCAAGCACCTGTGGTGCCCGTTTTAGACGGAATAATTTTGCGTAGGCGGCCACGACTCCGTAAGGCGAGTCCCGTGGATGGAGCAATAGAAATCTTGTAGGAAGCTCATGCGAACTCAGGTGGCATTTCTGTTTACTGAGATGCCTGACTGCCTGTTTCTCCCTATCCGTCAGGTTGTTTTTCTCGATCTGCACCCCTAGGACACTCGGAGTTTTCCTACAGTCTTAAGCAGGTTGATTTATTCTGTACAATAGGCTCACTTACACTTTATTGTGTCGGCCTTACAAGGTCCACATAAGGGCTATTGGGGCCGGGGATCGTTCTGCTCAAACGAAATTACGGGTGGACCGCTAGCCAGATCTTGGGGAATAAGCAATATCGCAACCGTCTGTTGCCCTAGTAATTGGATCGCTTCTTACCCAATTCACTTAGAGATGACTTTAAAAATACCGGATGATGGAAGAAGGAGAGGCAAGGCTTTTCATTTTTAAACTACGGCTTCTGTTTCAACAAAATAAGTGAAAAAGATAGGATAAAATCACAAATATAGAGTTCAATATGAGAATTAAGTTCTTTGAGGAGGGATTGAGGTGTGCAGAAGGAGGGGGGTGGGGGAAAGTAGGGGATACGTAATGATAATTTGTTCCGCGGTGGTGGAGGCAGCTGGGGACTGAGGGACGGCACATTAATCAGATGGCGCCAAGGTTCTGGAGATCTGGATTATGGTGGCCAGGGTGCCACTGAACAAAGAAAAGATACCAATCAATGTGAGGACAGTGTGCTTGAGAACGACGGTCAGCCAGAAACGAGGTATAGTGTCGCGATCCGGCCACAGGTGCACCATCTCAAGCAGGGGCGGAATTATGAGTGCGAGCATGGAGCTGCTCACAGCACCCAACAGAGAAACCATGAGATCAAGATGTGGAACGGCCATTGCGATGATGTCTGTAAGCCGACATTAAAACAGAACGCCGTTAGGGATTTCAGATGAGAGATAAGGCCGCAACAGTTGAAAAAGGGTCACTTAGGTGCGCTTGGAGTCTAAAGGTAGCCTGGGTTAACCTACGAGTCAGCCATGCTTGTAAGTTTGATGGGGGGTAGGAACGAATAAATTTATACTCCTTTTTGACTTGGAAATTGACACAGGGATGCAGGCTTGATTTCTGACAAAGATTTGTCAACAAAAGGCTATAATAGTCACTGTCGCTTTTCTATCGTTATAACTCAGCCTGAGATGTGAATCCAGAACGGTATTTTCGAGGTTCCATGATCGACCAGTGAGAAAAGGATCTGTGATCTGTTGGTCGCAACTCACTGACCGGAGAGCCAAGTCAGATGAAACTGTCCGGCGGTAGTCCTGGCAGTCCCTGCCCTCTCCATCCCCTAGCAAAAAGCCATATAGAGCGGACAACATGCAACCCCAAAAGTGGCCCAGGATAAGTCGGCTCGTCTTTCCACACTGTAACAAAATTGTTGCCCACAGAGGAGCTCGGCAGCCGCCTAGGATGACCCAGAAGTCCTATTCAGGCAAACAAAGGTGAAGACCTACATTTCCCGGTAAGAATTGGGTTAAGGCCCCCAACAATCATTGTCATACAAAGAATACCTACTTATTGAAGTGGAGTTAGGTCCGACACGATTATTTCGGTTTGGTGTTTCATCGTACAAGGTTGGGTCGTCTGTTGTAGACGGTCTGGTACATTATCTACAATGAACTCACCTCAGATAGTTGAGAAGCGATCGTTGTAGACACTTAATGTTTATTTTTTAATTGTCCTCCTTAATTTCGGTTGCTACATGTCCATGCATTAAAACTTTTCCGACCGAAAAACAAATTTACCAACTATCTATACTTATTTTGCCATTCCTCTATGCGTATATAGGCCCCGCCCATAAAATCCCTATTATCACATTCCCCGTAATACAGGCACCTTTGGCTGCTCGTGCGTGTTTGGGGGCCTTCTCCCGATCGTTGCCCAGTTCCCTCAATAAAACTGAACTGAACTTGCTTGAGATTCCGTGGTGAAAGGGCTGTAAAGGGTGCTCTACCACCGTCAGCAAGGTGATTGTGGCTGGTGAATGAAAAAAAGAGCGGCCGAAAATTACACAAAAGAACAATAACACAGGCCAGTAATCTACTTCGACTGAATGAAAAGCAGATTATACGAAGATATGCATACACTCTTTGTGACTGTGGCAAGGACGGACAAATTCATTGGCTTCGACTCCGCGTAGGCGGAGCATCGTGTAGTTGGCAGCTGCAACAGCCTCCTTCCGTTGAAGGCATTCACAAAACATGGCCCTCTCCTCAGCATCCGCTTCCGAAAACAGAGAAGACTGTGCGAATCCGCCCTGGCACACATCAATGGTAATTACTGGCTACTTCTTCGTCCCGACGCGTGATCAGCCTGGCGTGCTAGTGACCAGTGCGATGTGTGGTGCAGACGGAAGGTGTGGACGGACTACTGCCTTATCGTGTCCACGATGAGGCCGCAAGTGCAACTCCGCAAGGTGCGACCGAATGTTAACGCTACTGTAGAAACCACACGAAAATAAAATCTGGGACAAATGCAAGTCCTAGATACAGAGTAAGGAGGACATTGTCTCCCGAATCGATGCTGTCGCTGGGTTTTCTCAAGCCTTCGGAAATGACTATGGAACCGACGTGACCTCTCCATCGCCAATAAGATTCGCGTGTATCGTGCATCTGTCCGGTCTGTCCTTCTCTACGGTTGCGAATGCTGGGCTTTGCGCGTGGCGGATGAGCGAAAACTGGAGGTATTTGACCACCACTGCTTGAGGACCATCCTTCGTGTGAAGTTAACCGACTTCGTCTCAAATGAGACAGTCCGCGCTCGCTGCGACAACATCGCGAGGATAACTCAGGCCATCCAAGAAAGACGACTGAGGGGGTTCGGGCATGTTCTTCGTCGTCCACCTCAGGAGCTCGGTGTTACTGCCCTCGATCCGGCACCGTTACCCTATTGGAGGCGTCGAAGAGGGGGTCAGTTCAAAACCAGGCTCGACACAGTTCGTCAAGACATGGAGGTGGTTCTTGGACCTTCAGTAGTCGGTCTACGTCGTTGGCGAAGAGAATGGATTGAGCTGTCCAGAGCTGCTGCCACGGATCGTCACGCGTGGAGAGGTACAGTTTGGGACATCATCGAGGCCGGCTAGATCAGGCATGATCGCGGCCGTATCAAGTACCAGTAAGTAAGTCCTAGAAGTGAGTGAGGACGTTGATGTGGATACCACATGGAAGAAAATATGACACACTGCCTACGTCACTGATGCAGAAGTCCTCTGACGCAAAAACTGTAGTACCAATAGTGGGCCGGTCACAACTATGGAGCAATATACGGCGCCTGTTCAGAGAGAAAAAGACTATAAACGACTTGTGCTAGCAACAATTTCGATGCCAATAGAGCGTTATTCTTCCGACACCAGGGCCTACTACGACATAGCTTGAAGATGCAAAGTTAATGTTAGCTCGCAAAGTCGGAGAAGTCCAAGGATACACAGATCACGCTAAAATGAAAAACGCCTTCGTGGTTATCAAAGTTGTGCATGACTCTCAGATTAAGAGGACTGGATCACCGTACAGCTGAGGTAGCACAACCTTACTGCCGAGGAATTCGCAGCTCCAGAAGCACCGGACAGAGAACTCAAATGGTGCCCTACAAGCTACACAACGGAGCCATTAATAGACTTCCTCAGGGGGATACCAGTACTGATCCCAATCGTCCGCCTCACCCACAGAGGACAGTCAAGGCAGCGGAGGATATGCTGGGCGAAAAAAGTTATGAATATGGCGGTTCCTTACTCGTGGAGAGGCTTACTTTACTGTACCAGGAGAAACGGTGCCAAGGGTAAATCCAACAAGACGCGACTATTATTCATCTGTACAAACGAAAAGGGAACCAGAAAATCTGCAACAACAACAACAACAACGACAACAGCCGCAGAATCCCACTTCTCACCATGGCTGGCGCGAGATTGGCTTGCGTGATACTCAATTGCCTGGTGAGTCGCTTTCACCTCAGCTGTCTCCGGAGAATACTGTGGCTGAAGAGATAGGAAAGGACCACAAACACCGATGTTCTGAAAAGAACCTCAGTCCTTGGTAAATCAGATACAACTACGAAGGAACGATCACGCAAAAGGATGGATACAGAGCGTCCACCCAAGCGAATATTATGCGTCAACGATGCTACAAGTGCTCGCAGACGTGGCAGGCAAAAACGTGGTTACAAAGATACCCTGAAGACCTTCCTCAATCCTCTACAAATCAATCCTGAGACCTGGGAAGACCACCTCCAAGCTAGACTAACATGGCGCACAGTTGCAAAAAGTGTGCTGAACATTTCAAAGTTAAGCTAGTAGCAGAGGCCAAGGGAAGGCGGGAGACCGAGAAGACTCGAGTCTCGCGGACCGACGAGGCAAGCCTCCAAACCCTGCAACCGCATCCGCATTGTCAACGATTATTCAAAGTACTGATTGACACTGTTAGACATCTTCGGACTCAGTTCAATGTCAACGCGTCCAATCCAATGTTCACTTATTAAAATACCATAATCATCTTTCTCGATGCAAACACAGTTTCTGTCTGCCCGCACTGCAACCGCACACATCGGTCTGGTTGGTCACTTGTGAATTCCTCGTGATGCGACCGGAGAACCAGCGTCTGGAGCACCGACATGCAACCGGTACGCAAGCCTTCCTTGATCATACCGTCCAAGGGCATTTAAATACGGCAACGGCCTATTCGGTCGCAAGCATATTCACGAAGACTCGCGATAAAGTAGAATAGCCCCCAGCTGCCATCAAACCACTCTCGGTGCCTGCCGGTCACATGCATACGCAGAAGCAATCGGCGTTTCATCACATGACCTACGCAACAGCTATGTGATGTAATTCGCCGGCTGTTTTGTGACGAACGAAGCGGAATATGCGAGAAAGTGTGCATCTCACTTATACGGGAAGTGTATAATTGAATGAACATTGGCACTGTAGAGTAGAAAGCCAGCAAGTTCGTGGCATGTGTAGACAGTGGCATCGACGCTGTGCCAGCCACTTTGTCTAACCCTGTCAACACTTGACTTGCGAACTCCTGCCTGGCTAAATCAAGGTGGGGAAAAGTCCATCTCTAACGCAACTGCGGCTCACTTGGTTGACAGCGGCCACCAGCGTCAACCAGGCATTCTGAGTCATCTCTAAAGTGCCCGCGAGACACTCCAAGTTCCTGCGTCATCCACGTACAAATCATGGCTGGATCCAGCTAGTGGTAGGTGCCGTTCTTCGCAAAGTTGACACTCTGGAGTCTGCCCTCATGGCAGATCGGCGCATTCCTCACGGCAGAAAACCTGACGTGTTAAGAGTTGTGGCTCGGAAGGCTACCAAATGATGGGGCAATTCTGCCTCTCTCAGGATTGAGTGTTAGGCTGCAATTACTACTGTGAGTGACCCATCTCATGAAATGTTGGCCAAAATTCTGAAATGCATTTTCATTTAGGAAGGATTACTTAGGTGGGGTTGTAATATTGATTATCCCGCGGCATAATCCTATGATATTTCAGACTCGGCAGGATGTCGGATTTTAAATGCACTTCTTTTCAATATCCTGTAGAAACCGCAATCGGCAAAAAAAATAACCACTTAAGTGGCATGCATTTTTCACATTGATTTTCGATGGTCTTATAAATTCAAATATATATTATTGAAAACATGAACAAAAATCTTCTTTCTTTCACTCGTTTCATAGAGAATCGCGTCATCTTCACATTTGATACTCGAAGATGGAGTATAATTAGGTTTTAGAAAAGTTTTCGAATTCCCGAATAATTTGGGGCCTGATCAGCCGTTGCATTAGCGCCTAGTGATTTCATTCTACAGGGTGCATGCGTTCCGCGTAAGGAAAATCATATATCCTTTTATGCCTTTAAAAGGATGTCATATTGAGTCTATGAAATTGTGCAATGGATGCGGACTATGACGTACCTTTCATGAGGAGCAGTGGTAAATGGACAGGTATGATGCTGTATGAATGGACATTGCATGATCTTGAAAAATCTCATAATTGGAAACTTTTTAAAAACCTAATTATACACCTTCTTCGAGTATAAAATGTGAAGATGACGCGATTCTCTATGAAACGAGTGAAAGAAAGAATATTTTTGTTCATGTTTTCAATAAAATATATTTGAATTTATAAGACCATCGAACATCAATGTGAAAAATGCATGCCACTTAAGTGGTTATTTTTTTGTCGAGTACGGTTTCTACAGGACATTGAAAAGAAGTGCATTTCAAAGCCGACATCCTATCGAGTTCGAAATATCATAGGATTATGCCGCGGGATAATTAGTATTACAACCCCACCTAATTAATTAAACGCATTTCAGAATTTTGGCCAACGTTTCATGAGATCGGTCACTCACTGTACTTAAAGTTGTTCTTACGGCACTCTCACTCGTGTAACCTTTGCAGGACTTTAGCATAAGTTAGATACAAACCCTAGTTGAAAACGGCCCAGTGCACGTGCCCTAGACTCCAGATAATGTGTGGCACGTGTAGACGGACTACGTGGCGCTCCAGTCACTGTGTGCACACGCCCAGCCTCGGTTGTTCTTACTTCGTCCTGTCGTCGGACGACGGCGAGTGGTGTGGGAGGAGTGAAGTAGGCGCTACGCAAGTCCGTCTAGTTATGAACAAATCCACGCACAAACCATGGCTGGGTCCAGCTCGTGGTAGATGTCGTTCTTCGCAAAAGTTGGACTATCGTGGACGCGCTTAATTCTTCCAAATGCGGCTAGAGACTGAATACAAATATAGGCCCAAAAAGGTACTTCAAATGAACGGGACTGCGCCGCGACGCATCACCGTACAACGGGCGGCGACAGAACCGAAAAGTCTATTCGAGTCCGTATAAGAAGTCGTAAAAACCCCAGAGGCAACATGAACTCTTACAGCCGTGACTCCAAGGAGTACAAAATGCATTCTCAAGAATAGGCAAAAGGAGAATAAGTGCAACTTATTTTAAGTACAGAGCATAACATGCTTCATTCGTGTAATTAGCCAGCTCCTGTGTTCACGAGGGTTGCTTCGCAGCCCACCAGAAGGCTTGGCTCAAACTAAATGAGGCCATCGCTACGATTCACGAGGAAAGGGAGTGTCGCTAACTGGCACAGCTAAGTGTTCCGACATTACCTCAACGGCAGAACATTCAACACGGATTCTGGAAGTGAGCAGTTCGACTCTGCCCGGCTACACAATACCCGGTTTAGTGATGAAACAAAGTCTAGACGAAAGCCATATGAGACTGTGTGCTTTTGCTTACTGGTTAATTCGACCAAACGTATGAGCAGATTCTAGAAAAAGGAACGGCTATAACGAGCAGGAAATTTCCTTCTCACACTAAGAAAATATATCAAAACTCGTTTTGCAAGGCGATGCGCTTGTGTTTATCAGTTTATTACCATATTAATGTGTCCAGGCGGAGTTGAATTGTGGTCCGTGGCCCTGATTGGATTCGAACCAATAACATGGATAAAGTTTATGTACAGCCAACGTTCTAACCACCTGAGCTGAGGGGTCCCGACAGGGAGCCGTGAGTGTAATCAGGATAGAGCGTTGGATGTGCTCAAGCCCTACCCTTCCTGTCGTGGGTTCGAATCTCACCGATGCCTCCAAGTTCTTCATAAGTAGGTCAAATGAGTGATTATCATATTACAGAGATCTGCTAAAAAGCAGAAACTGCAGTATTTGACAAATTGTACAAACATAGTCCTTCTTGTAATCTACAACCCCTCGGAGAATCAGAACAAAAATAGATCCCTTCCGGTGAACGTCTCTGTTTTCGACATGATACCTGACAGTCGAATTTTCATTACTAGCTACTCAATTTAAAAAGGTAGCGAGGTACGTACAAATAAATGTGCATCGGGTCTTTGGGAGCCGTTGCAATTAGGCAGAGGGGAATTACGAGGGTAGTCTAGTTGCCACGGTCAACCAACAGCTTAAAGTGATTTCGAATCTTTCAAAAACCGCGACTTACGAGGTCCAAGATCTTCCTAAACAGATGGTCTGCATAAAATTCATTCGCAGTACGAGAGTACAAAAGGCCCACAGTTTTTATCCAGTGAGTAGCTGACTCAACGACTGCGCTTCAGTTCATGAGACAGGCGAAAAGTAGGGCGTGCATCATCGAAAAAGGCGCCACTTTACACCCACTAAATTTCTCTTCAGCACGAAGAAGGACTAGTTTCCGAACTTCCTGGACCTGCAAACCACTGAAAGGTGTTACAAAAGCCTGGGTTTCTTTTCTTTTCAGTTTTTGATCAGTCTTCAGCGACAAGGCTAGGCCACGAAGACACGATGGGAGTTGGGCGCACTGGCCGATTGGACGTACTGCGGCAATCTACGCGTGCTACAACGAGCTGACAGTTTAAATTCGAGCGAAACCACATTCTATGTGTAAACAGTTTTGTCCTGTTCCCGATTGTCGACGCTGATTAAAAACGCGGACAGTCTGTCCACCGTCCTGAACGCGGATTGCTAACGCAGTGGGCTAACGAGAAGCGATTTGTGAATTTTTGTAACATAGGACAGCACTCGTCATGACTGAATTGGGCGCTCTACGTTAAGCGTCTACTGTATGGCAAATAATAGTTCTCTAGCGGAGTTGGTCGGTGACAGATTCTCGGGCTGAGTTGTGCCAGCCGGCACACCTGGTAGACCAAAGATCGCAAGGATAAAAGGCGTTCGAGCTCAGTTCTAACCAATCTCACCAGTATATCTTTGATCGGCGACCATGATGTCACTGGCGCTCGGGGTCTGAGATGCCCAGTCGCGCAATTTCGCCATCAGACCGGTGCAGTAGGCAGGCGCAGTTGACGGAGTTATTTTCCTTAACGACGGCCGCCATTAGTTGGGGACTCGGTCAGAGGCGAATTCAGTGAATTTAGAGTTAACAGCATCGGTCGAAAACATCCAGGTAACGTATATCTTAGGAAAGCATGGGCTATGTCTCAAGGTGTCTCGTACACTCACAATTTGGTCCCCAGACTAATTTCACAGCGGGCGCTGAGACTTTTAAGAAGTCGGACAAAGCCCTTATGCACTTGATTGGATCAATAATCTATTTGGTCATTACTCCGTTATTTTGACAGAAAGTTCGACTCAAGACAGCAGAAGCTGGAGATTAGACGGAGAGCTTTACCGTCTGCCGTGAGCGGGCAGATAACTCCAATGTCAAACGTAATAGTGGACTTGCGCAGCATCCACCGCACACTCTCTTTCCCTCCTACCTGGGCCTGGTGTCAAGAGAGAACCAAGAAGACCGGAGCAAAGTTCCTTACATTGCGCAGGTATAAGCACAAGATGGTGTCGGAAGAGTGGCAACTTACGTTGCGACTTGCGTGGACAAACGCAAAAAAAGTCCTGACATAAAACAATACACATGTATGCCCCACAACATCTAGTCTACATTTGTTGTTGATTGGACTCGAGCAAAAAGGGTCGCTTTTGATCTACGTGAACCCTCTGATGCTGGCAGCCAAGGCAGACAGGAAAAATAAGGTGAGATGGACAACTCACAGGTGAAAAGGACCAAACAAACGCGCATCACACGACGATTGATTGATTGTCGTCGGGGCGTTGCTTCCCTATGACATCGAAGCTTCATCATCAGGCGGGAGAAAATGGAGGCAGGAACAAAAAACTGTAGCATATAGCTGGTGAAGATGGCGAAGATGAAAAGCGGCTTCACTAGGGCGTAGGCGCTGGAATAGAAAAAGATGATGAGGGAGTGCTCATTAATTATACACTTGATGAGTAGCGCACGGAGACAGTTCTAAAGTAGTCGATGGAATGCTAAAAGAGGCGGAGGGGTGAGAGAAAGAAGTTCTGGTGCTCTAGGAAGCTGCCATCACTGTCGCCCATCTCTTCTACCTTGTTTGCCTCTAGACCTCAACGGGAACCGGCACTCCTCTATACGGGTAACTTGCACGTGAGTTCATTTATAGTGAAACGCCACATCTCCCTCTCTCGCTCTATACCCGTCCTTTTTCATATGACAGGATACGGACAGAACGGCCGGCGAAGAGTACAGGCATGATAGTGTATAGTGGATTTTAGGGTAATAGGCAATGCCCTTGATGACCCTATTGAAAACGGTACATGTAATATAAATGTCAAACGCACACCTTACTAAAATTTTGCCAGTAACAAATTTGCTTGCTGAAAACGTTTTTACAGTGATGACTAACTAGGTATTCGCGCCCTGTCTACACATGTCACATGTGCTGGCTCCTCACCACACACGCGCATACACATGATTCACTTCATTCACTAGGACATCACATTGCTGAAACGACACACGGAGGCGGCACTGTAAAGTGTCACAAACTGAGTTGTTCAGTCAGTTGGCAAGCCTGCAAGCCGAGGCATTTACGGCGCCATGATGGCCAAACCAGGTCTGACTCAGTACACTAATTCGAGTGTCGGATGCAATAACGTCCACCGCGTGCATCACGGGGTGGGCGCAGCACTTGTGCCTGAATTTGTTTGTAGCGAATCAGGCCTGCGCACCATCGACCGGAATCTCTCTCTCTCTCTATCGCTCTTCACTCGCCCACCTCGCTCCGATGACAAGACAATGTCAACACAACCGTCAACTGGCAACCTTGTAAGCCATGACTTTTAGCGCGGCACGATAGATTCGGGCGCGTCCGATCTATTATAGTGAGAAAGGCAGTAGGTACGCATTCCCCAGTACTGATCTCTCTCTCGTCCATCTCCCATGAACCAGTTGACTGTTTGAGCCCGCCAACCAACTGTTGACGAGTGGCTGACATAGCTAAACTGCCCGTCTACGCGACAAAATGTACCAGACCTGACTCACTACGGAGTAGACACGTCGTGCGGAACCGGTCTCGCTCTCATCTTTCTCCTTATCAAGAGACAGAGGCCAGAATTGGTTAGGCCCATTGTGGATGAGATAGGGCGCGGTGACTGACGGGACATGAACCTCCGTCTCTCGTCCCAGTTTAGGGTTGACACAAACATCACCACGGTCCAGGGCGCTCTGAGCGTTCGATTCCGCAACAAGACAAGCACATATGGACGACGAAAATATTGTGACACAGGTGCCTACTACCAAAAACGATGAACAAGCTACACTTAGGAATCAGAAGACGGAAACCCGTCGTGAATGAGGTATCAACGGCTGGAGGTTTGGATTCCCCTCCTCCACCCGCTCGAACGGCTGTTTCCTCTCTCAAGTGAGCGGGGAAAACCGCCGAAGTTATCCATCTTCACTATCGCCGACATCACTATGGATGCTATCATGCGTTGCATTTCGTACCCCGGGCTTGGAAACATTGTGGCTTCAGCTGCCAAGCAAGAGATTGCGCAAATTGTGCTCGGATGCCAGGACGGTGAAAGCAGAGCAATACGTTCCAGGGGTACGAAGCAGTAGGAGGACGGGGAGGAAGGCTGATAGTGAGTATTGGCAACAGAGGTCAGTCTACCGAAAGAACTGGAACTGAATTCCGTGTTCGACAATGCCGCGTAAACAGACATGTTTGCGGCAACAAACTCTCGATGCGAATACAGCGTTGCTCATAAGCCTGCGGAGTGGAAAGTTTTTAATTCACCCGATCAACGAAGTCCACCTAAACAATAACCATCAAAAAGGAATTTTTCGCTAGTTCACAGTACAAGTTCAAGGTCTCCGGGGGCTTCCCGCATTGTGCTGGCGGCCCTTAGGGCCAAAAACTTTCCGCTAACTGGCCAGCACACCGACCACCACACACGCACTGGATCACGGACGCACGCACGCACTCACGCACACCGACGGGTCGCGGGCGTGAGTGCGCGCATAGACGAGCGCGCGCACAGACTGGAATTTTTTTAACGCGGTCATGGATAGTAATCAGGTGAGCGGATAAACAAATATAAATAATGCTCTGCAGGCCACCGTAGGAAGCTCCAATGCTGGTAGCAGGTTGAAAATTTATGCAACCAGACGATGAGCAACAAAACGACCATAGGGTTGCGAAAATTCCCATTGTAAAATTCAAAAGGCAATTTGGCGAGCATACGTCTGCTTTCGATAAATTCTCTCCAGGCCTGTACATTCATATGGCTATTGAAGTAATGAAGTCAAAGATACGGGCAAGTAGATAATTAAGCCGTAGCTCGAGTTTGGGGAGGGGAGGGGGAGAGTGAAGCACCACAATTCCAGTCAGCGTCAGGGAGAAGGTGAGTCCCGGCGTAGGTAATTACATACGGGTGGCTGGCTTGGCGGCTTTGAGCCATGGCAGCTGTGGGACCTGTATGAAGTTCTTCTGTGCGCATAGGACCGGTCCGCGTAGCCTGATTGCAGCCGCCGTAGTGAGAGGAAGTAATTATGGATCGTGCGGTACTCGGCGGTTAACCCCACTTGACGCTTAGACTATTGTCTAAGTTCAGCGAATATTCCCATGTTGCAATTGAAAAGTCAAATTGGCGAACACGTGTTTTCAGTAACTCTTCATCAGGCCAAAACGGTTACAATGAAGTTTAAGTTATGCGAATTACATGACTTATAAATGATTCGGGACAATTAACATCGATCGTTCCCACGCCACTCGCATGACGAGGCGTGCTATGGCGTGGTCGGCGTGTCGTGGTAATTGGGTTCGGGGGGCGAGGAGGAGGGGGGGCATAGGCTGTGAGTGCGTCGTGTACCTTGTGCACCCACCCTGGCGTCAGGAGGTTGGAGCGACGTTGTGGTCGACTATTATTGAGAAACTCACAAGCAGGCAGCAGTGGGTCAGTACGAGGGGAACACTGCAACATTATGTTTGATTCCTCCCTCTCCAAAGCAAAGCGAAGAGTAAGCTCGTAAAGTGCTGTCCTCGTCTGTGTCAACCAATAACTTGGCGCGAAGCAAGCCACTCAACAGGGTTTTTTTTCTACCAGAACAGTACGGTGAAGTAGAGTGTCGAACGCAGAGCTGATGCAATAGCGCTGGCAGCTGGGAACGAATACCAGATCTGGACGAGACGTTCGCGAAACAAACCGTCTGTGCTTGTATGTGGCCTGGTGAGTACTACCGCTTGTTCCGTCGGTTCGAGAAGCCGCTGCCTCACGGCCTGACGACCAGGCGCTCGAGTTGTTGTCCAGCTAGAGTTCTAGTCTTGAATTCTGTGAACTGTCGGGTTAGGTATTCCCATCAATTCTGACTTAAACGCATCTGTTTACTCGTCGCCTTGACTACCACCACGGCAACCGCGTTAGCCTGGATAGGAGATTGTGCAGACACGGCCATAAACAAATTCACACTAAGGTCAACGAAATGTAACACTTTTCAACAAAGCAAGACGGTTCTCAACATTCGATGCATTGAAACTCCAGTGGCAGTATAGTGTCAGAGCGACCAGAAGTGGGTTCAGTGGTCTGACAAAGCTAAACTGCCCGTCTATGCGTCGCACACATGCCTGGCCCCACTGCACGTACCCGGCTTTCTGTGGAGGGCGCCTCGGATCTCACATGCGTGAGTGCGTCATAAGGGCCACATTAAGAAGGAGACACTGCAGCCTCCTTACTTTCAGTCCTGAGAGAAGGGTCGAGATAGCCCGTGAGCTAGCAACATTCTAAGTCACAACTTTTAGAGTGGGATGACAGAGTCAGGAGGCGTAAGATTTATTATTAGTGAGAAGTACACTGATGTGCCGTGGAGGATGGATTCCCCAGTGTCGATCTCTCCCATGCGCCAGTCGACTGCCCGACCATGTCAACCGACTGGTGTTGGCACGGGCGCAGCGGATGATGCGGTGTGTGACCACCTCCCCCCCATGCACGGCAATAGTTATGGGCTAGCGCGGACTCTGCGACGCCTGATCGGGCGGGTCGTGGGCCGAACTGACCCTCGTTTCGCTCCGGCGCTTCTGCGGCGTGGCTCATTGTGGGGGGGGGGGGGGGCACACTCGAATAATCCCACACGCGCGCCACTGAAGTAGACCTGAAATACAGTAGGTGGGCTAACTCATGAAATGTCAACCGAAATTCCGAAATGCGTTTTCGTTTCGAAAAGATTAATTAAGTAGGGTTGCAAAACTAGTCAGCCTGCAATATAATTCTATAATAATTTAGTTACCTCAGGATGTCGGCTTTCGAAAGAACTTCAATCCGCCTGCATGCAAAAACTAAACTCTGTAAAAAATGACTACTTAAGTAGCATGATTTTTTCGCGTTGACTTTCGACGCCCCTATAAGTCCAATTATATTTTATGGAAAGCATGCATAAAATATTCATTCTTCCACTCATTGGCCAGAAAATTATGTTTTCTTCCAATTTTATACTCGAATGGGGGACATAATTCGATTTTCAAAGTTTTCCAATTCCCGAATAATTTTGAACCCGCTGTGCCGTCACACTTGCATTCAGGGGTTCCAAACTACAAGCCGTATATTTTCCGCGTACGGAAAACCATACATTTCTTTACGGTACTAAGAGGAGACCATACAGAATTCATAAAATTAAGCAGTGGATTTGATCCATTTTGTTAACTTTACAAGCCACACTGGTAAATGCAGAGATATGACGATTTATGAACGGCCATGTCACGGCATTTAAAAGTCCCACAGTTAGAACCTTTTTAAAACCGAATGCTGTCCCTCCTTCAAGTATAAAATCAGAAGAAGACGCAAGTAGCTACCGAATGAGCAAAAGAATGAATATTTTTATTGATGTTTTACATGAAATATAATTGGAGTTTGAGGAGCATCGAAAATCAATGAGAAAAATTCATGCTACTTAAGTAGTCATCGTTCAGAGTGTGGTTTTTGCATGCAGGCGGAAGGAAGTTCATTCGAAAGCCGGCATCTTGAGGTAACTAAATTATTATAGAATTATATTGCAGGCTGACTAGTTTTGCAACCCTACTAAATTAATCTTTACGAAACGAAAACGCATTTCGGAATTTACGTTGACATTTCATGAGTTAGCCCACCGACTGTACAATGGACACTCATAGAACTCGGGTTCTTCTTGTGCAAATCTCAGGTAGCCAGTTGGTCGAAAGTCGGCAATGTCTTTACCACAAGTAAAGAGAAGGCACGTTGTCCTAGATTCCTAATCATCGTCACGGGTAACGTGCTCACATCACAGTAGGTAATAACAGCTTTTTTCCTGTGCCGAGGGATGCTACTCCAGATGGCAGCTCGACCGTCGTCACCGAGGATGTCCACCGTGTGCTCCACAGAAGGGTGAACGTAGGGACAGTGACTCCCGCGTCAGTGGCAATAGATTTGCGCAGCATCTGCTACATCTTCTCCTCCCTCGACCACCTGAGCCCGGCGTCAAGAGGGAGTTAAGGAGGCCAGATGCGCTTGCCTTTCCCTACCTGTTCCTCATACTTGAACTTACTGGTTGTTTAACTGAATGGAACAACACAACGCGACGCGCTCGGCATCTGTTGGATTGTCAGGTCGTTTGACTTTCGATTGTTAATTCTTTCATAACTCTGGTCTTATCCTGATATCCATAGTCTGTGATTGACGGTTCTGTCCTTAGCGCTCGCGACAGTGCCATCGGGCACAATGACTGACAAAGCGAAACTATCTGTCAACGCGTGCAACACGCGCGCGGTCTGTACACGGTACCTGATTTAGTAACTTTGAGACTTTTCGGACTACTAAGACGCGTTCCGGAAACCAAAGTTAACCGCAGGCAGCAAACACATAGAACAGGCGAAAAAAGTGTGGGGTGGGGGAAGACGTACACAGGAGAATTTGGAATGTTGTAGGTGATGCTGCTAAGAGTGTCCTCGCCGAAACGTAGGTAGCCGAAGAACCCCAACAAGGCGCAAAGCGAGATAACGATGACCATGGCCATGTTGAGGACACCGAAGGGCAGCACAAACTTGTGTGGGTTGATCATCCGGTTGCGAATCGGTAGTGTCTAGGTGAGGAGGGTGTAGAATTCTTTGTGGATTGAGTTACGCGTAGAAGTCAAAACAATTTTCGGTGTATATACGTTACTATTGATAGAATAAGGTAATAAAACGTACAAACCTCAACAATGGATACCCTAGACAAAGAATTCCTTTGTTACTGTTTGAGCAAATCGAATTCCCAGCTCAAGGTCAGAATACAAAACTAGTTAATTAAAAGAAAGCCGATCACGCTCGAGAGAGGGTTACAAAAGGGGGGAAGGGGAACGTCGACAGGGGCCAAATGTGGATGCACTTGCGAGGAGGGCGTGGAGAATTCCAAGCGTTGACCAGCTGGAGACAACAGAGGGTGATGACGGTGAAGGGCTAGTAAATTATGACAGAGCGCGCAATTTAAGCGAATACTAGTGAACTACTAGTCAAACTTGTCAGTAAGTAGTTAAACAGCTTCGTACGGCGCGGAGCGAGTGGAAACCAGGAAAAAAAGAAATTACGAAAAATAATCTGACAAAAAGTATGGCTGACTGCGTCTCCAGTCAAAGGAGAAGAGGTCATAAAGGCATGCGCGAATCCGGCCCTACAGACAGAGGAACTAAGTGAAACTTCAATGAATAATATTAGGTTAACTCGATGTCTCAGAAGTATGGATTATTTCTCGAGGTAAACATGTCGCCGCCCACACACCCCAGAATCCCCAGGGAGGGCGGACACGCGGTCCGACTGGCAGAAAATCTAGCAAAACAATCAACTGAGCCAGGGATAGCAGAGACTAATGATCAATACTGTACTGTTTCTAATTTATATTTTTCACACCGTGACAGGACCAGAGGCGGGATCAGGCGCAGGCACTTGGTGCGACGAGGGCCTGCGTGTAGGCGTACCGACACACACCCAATTCTCCGTACCGTGATATGACCTTCGTGTTGGTCCAACACAACTCCCGCGGGGCCCGCTATGAGAGGCATTTCGTTACCTAATCAAACGCCGAATAGCAGATCGTCCAGTTGTGCACGGGCTTGTTTGAAATCTCGAGAACCAGTGGTCATTGTTTGCGAAATATAAAACATAAGATGCTCTTCAGTGCACGGCTACATGCTTATCCTATTTACTTTAAAAAGGGAAGATGCCGATTCACAAGTTGTACTTTTGGGTTAACTTATATAAAGATATCCTGGCACTTTTCATGACTGTTCCCTGAAATTAACTACATGCAAGTCCCCTGTGCAACGAAAAAGGACCTTTATCTGATTATCGTGTGAAAATCCTGTCGAAAAATTACTCTACTTATTCTTACTTGCGCAAAGCGCAGAATATAGCAGAAAGAATTCATAACTTTAACATATAGGGTGCCTACACGCCATTGTGAGATTTTTCCTTCAGTTGCAGAAATTTTATGAGCACATCCTTGTTCTAGGCCAAGCAGGTCAAGAGACGACCTCTTGCGAATCCTACCATGGCTAGTGGACTTAATGTGGACAAGGTCTATCTCTGGATGCAGGAGTCAGTAGCAGAGGTCTTGAGCAGCAACCAGTACTCCAATAAGCTGGCAGAGATAATCAGATAAGGACGAAAACAGACGGATTTCGGGTGAACACTGCAGAGCAAAGGGGTGTTGTAAGTTATTAAAGCACGTGAGGGTAACCTTTGCCTTACGTACAGAGAACCAAAGTGGCCTGTTGTCGAACAATGGGCAGTTTCTACGTCTTATACATTCCTCTGTATTCCAAAAAGTAGGGATAGTTGTATTTTCCACTTAGACATAACTATCTTCGTATGGTTTATATATGCTAAACGTCGAAACTAACTACAAGCTGGATGAAATCCTTAAAGCTGTGTTCAAATGTTGAACACTACTTATATACAGTTACAAGGCTGGTAACCAAGGAAGGTGTGGTCAAATAAGGTTCCGAAATTACTACAAAAAAGCACACAACAGGACTTTTCGACGTAATTCTAAACATGCATGTCAGCTTTTGATAGATAACTTTGCAAATCACCTAAGGTGATGCCTTCCCGTAAAGCATTCCCGGATCGCTAATATTCCTATAAGGCCGACCAGGTTCTTTAAACAGTTTGGAAATTCGTCCCTTTGCAGAAAATTAAATCGGCGTAAAAAACAGTACCCCAAAAATGCAATATTTAATTTTCTACAAAAAATCACCAGCTAGCGGCCACTACCTTCGAATACACGTTCAACCATATATCCGCAGGCGGCTTTAGGCCTCTTCGCGAAACATACCGTGTGCTAAAACCATTTAAAGTCACCCACTTAGGCCAATGAAGAATGAGGGAGTAATTTATTTTGACCCGACTATGAAAAATCGGCGACCTAGGTGGGATTTGAACCCACAACAAAAAGGAGAAAGTTTGAGTACAGTCGACGCTCTAGACACCTAAGGTACGAGGCCCCACCCAGAGCCTCGTAAGTTTCATCACATCTGAAACATGCTGCCCGCCCAGCCTACTGTAACGCATGAAATCTAACAGATCTGATACAGGTCCAGGGATTGACGGCTTGAGTAAGACGCATCTGCTCACCTGAAGCTATTGAGGAGGAACTTCAACAGCTGCGGAACACACTTCGGGAGAACGGATACCCAGATTGATTTATCCTCCGAAATATTAGGGAACGCGTTGAAAAGCCCACTGTTGCGACTGCGGAAAAGAAAGATGTATTCATAAGATTGCCTTTTAGAGGAGACGCAGAGAGTGAACTAGTCCGACGGCGCTTAACTACAGCTATCACGAGGGCATTCCCTGCGGCGAATTTACGCGTATGCTTCACAAACTCTCCCCTCCTACGTTTGGGAGGTAAAGACAGACTACCGTTGGAGGCCACATCGATGTGCATTTATTCATTCACTTGCTCCTGTGGAGCAGGATACATCGGCCGCATAACGAGACGCCTGGTAAAGAGGGTGCGTGAACATATGCCCGCCTGGCTAGACAGAGGTGAGACCCGGTCGATTTCGAGTTCTATTCTCACACATTTAATCGATACGAACCACCGAGTCGATGCCAAGAAAGCATTTCAGGTTGTCTACCGGACACCAACATGCTTCTCTAAAGGCCTACGCCAACAGATATTAGCAACGGCCGAGGCAGTAGCGATACGGTTAGTGAATCCGGTGTTATGCTGTCAGAAAACTCTGACACAAGCGCTTTCGCTGCCGCGGCCAACGCCAACCCCAAGTGATGAAGCCATGCCGCCTCAAATCCCTAATCAGGATGATGGGTACTCCGTGTACTCAACCCAAGAACATTACTCAAAGACTCTCTTACCCCCCTCCCCTAGCTCTGACGACTAACACCCGCCGACCTTCTCATGCGGGCGGCGTGGGGATGATGAGTGTTAGTGACTTAATAGCCCTTGAGGCATCTATAAACACTATTGATTTTGTACATTTTCTTTCGTTCATGTAATTGCATTGGCCTGAGGAAGAATTACCGAAAACGTGCGTTCGCCAACTTGACTTTTCAAATCTGATACAGTAAGCCGACTGCCCAGGCAGGACTTCCTAAGTGATCAGTCCAGAATCTACCAGATGACTGCCAGGCTAACGTAGTCGCAATCAAACTCACGGTTCCCGGTAGGTGGCCGGAGTGGTGGCTGTGGGTTCGAATCTCACCGAGGTCGCCAAGTTTTTCACAGTTGGGTCAAAATAAATTATTAAGATCTGCCAAAAACACCTATTAATAAGTAAGTAATTAACGGGTACGTTGTTTTTTTCGGTGGAGATCTGAACAAGCATGTTTGAATTGCATGTCTCATACTGTCTTCCTCAAATTAGCTGATGGATTATTAAAGTGCTTACGGCGAACGTGTCCACTAATCAATCTGGAAAGGCAAGACACATGTAAAAGCGCGACCAGAACTGCAGAAAACACGGAAATCTAAATCAAGACAGGTCGTGTTTTCAAATAAAATCTAGCAGTCACAGATGGGGACGTTTCCTATCCCTTCTGAAGAACGTATTCAATTCCTACAAAAGTCGAAGGGTATAGATTACGCAAGTAGTGCCTCTTGGAATGAGACCGTCGTCTGGGCGGGAAGATGTTCAGTGACAAGCCAGAATATCACCCGATGTTATTTTCTGTGCCTATTAATATCAGCTAAAACCTAAAAGCATATTCAAGAAAAATATGAAGTACGTGCTGGGTTCTAACGCCCACGTACTTGTGTTAGCAATCTCATCAGTGCACCATTTGACTATTTTGACACATTATCATCCCTAATGGCCTTATTTTAAGGGGATCCAAAGTGCCCACATTGAGGACGGGTTCTTGTAGAGTAACAGATTAGCAGGTGTATGAAAGACGTAGGCGTGGCCTAGGCCCAACACCTACAGCAACTGGACACCGCTCTGGTTCAGACTCTGATTGGCCAAGCGACTGAGTGGATGTGTGGCGAGGGGGAGAAAAAAGAGAGAGAGAGAGAGAGAGAGAGAGAGAGAGAGAGGGGGAGAGAGAGGGAGAGGCGGATGCTGCTCATGGGACCACAGCGCCATCGAGACAACGGCAAGCAACCTATTGTCTTATAAATTTTCACGTTGCCCCCTTGCGTTCTCGCCGACTGTGTTGCACTTATTTGTCCTCCCAATGTTCAACGAGGAGCAGGATTAAGCCTTTTTTATTCCGATTTTGGAGTTCCAACCAAAGTCGATGGTGGATAACTGACTGAGCTTTGAAACCCACATGTGAGCGACTGTTTGCTTGCATGGAAATGTGTCACTGGCTGTGTCTGCCTGGCCTCCAACTACGGAGCACGGGAGCGAGGGCGTAAACTTCCGGGGAGAGCATTGATTTGGTTCAAGTTACGATGTGCGTGTGTGTGTGTGTGCACATATAGCAGCATGAGTTGAATGTCCAACGCTGCCTCGTGACATTCGAAGGGACTAGGCGGCGCGTGCTTAGGTCAGCAGTCATACTCGTGGCAGCACGAAGGTTCTGAAGACCCGGTCACTGTTTGTCCCCTCCTCGTCAACTGAGACGGGACCTCTTCCATTGTTCCTTCACGCGAATTAGCAGCGCAGTCTACTGGATACGTTTCCACCGCCTTGAGAAGGAAATACCAAAGATGACGCCTCGCTTAGACGGTGGAATCTGCATCTTTCGCTTGAACTGGAGTATTATGTTTCGAAATGCCTACAGGGATTCTTTTGCATTCAAAATAAGTGCTTACTGTCTCCTTGGTCTCTCAATTGGGCTATGATCCCATTTTCTGCGTCACTGGAAGAGGCCAAAAGTGGGATGGATGGCAAATGTCCTGTCACAGTGTGAAAAATATAGGTTGATCATTAGTCCCTGCACCCACCACAGTAAGGGCGCCCAGTAAGGACGCGCATTCGGTCCGCGCCAACGCAGTTGTGAGCACTGATAAACAGCAGCCCCCCCGGACTTCGGATAAACTAGCCCGAACCTACTTTCTTGTGGTACCCTTCGCTTCAGATGGGCAAATTAACCCCATACGACAAACAATCCACAAAATCCTACAATGGGAGTCCTTAGGAAGGACCACAGAAACACAGCGTATTTTACGCAAAGCCAGCTTCGAAACTACAAAAAGGGGGAAAACCAGCAAGATTATATGAAGCACCCTAAACTTCCAATGAGGCATGAAGTCACTAAATATAAGTGTCACAATACGGGTCCGCAGCGGCTGAAAATGCAGAACAGGTAAAACCCCCTAGGACAATACGCTCGGTGCTGAGGTGTCAACTGCTAGCGGTCAAACCGAATCCGCTGATGGGGATCATTGAAATGATTCGCATACATACTAGTAGGTTTGTTTAGATAAGACCTTTCATTACACAGGCTGTTTGTTAGCAAAACACTTGCAGTTAGACAATTTGGCGGTTTTGTGACATAAGTTCACCGGAGAACAGACGTGGTTGCAGAGCTCTAGGTCGATGGCCTCAGTGGGTTTTCTCAGGGGCCGATATTTTGAGAACTCAAAAGCACTCGGGTGGATAAAATAGGCCGAACCCACGACACATTTATAATATACAGGTCCCAAGGAAAGATCCTGGTGGATAATCTACTGCCTGTGATACAGTTCCCAAACGTTTGCAAGCAGACATTTGCACAAGACTTCGGCGTTAATCATGCTGGTTTGGCGCTCCCGGCTAATTTGAGTTTGACATCGCAGGCGAGCAAAAGTAACTCTTGCGTTAGCGAGTGTCCAGTGACTGGGCGACAGAGAAGCAGTCTCAACTAATCTTAATACTAAAGACAGGGGTCGATCAACTCTTGTAAAGACCCCCCTGACACACCAGGCATTGAGGTAACAAAGCGACAAACGAGTCAAAGTGAATGTACCGGGGTTAAAAAAAGGGGCGGATAACGCGAATTGAAAAGGTGACGATACAGTTGCTGGCCTATCTCATGAAACGCTCACCGAAATTCTGAAATCTGTTATCGATAAGAAAGAATTACTTGAGAAGGGTTGTAATATTTATCACTGTGCAGCCTAGTCCTAACGTAGTTTAGTCACGCCAGGATGCAGATTTTTTGAATGATCTATATTCCAGCCGGCTGGGAAAATCCCACTCGATACAAAACGACTGCCTAGGTGGCATGCATCTTTCTCATCGACTTTTGATACCTCTGAAGAGCCAGAAATGGCCATTCCAGTCTCCCTTGTCCTTTTCAGTAATGCCATTCTGCCTATATCATGCGTCGCCGTGCGATTGCTGGTTGGGCTCGAGAGAGAGAGGGCCCTAAGGTATAACGGGACGAGTGAGTTCCGTAAAAACGATCAGTGAGCGCCCCTCTAACAGATGTATTTATGAAATGGTACCGACAAAGACAAGGGAGACCGGAATGTCCATTTCTGGCTTATTAGCCGTCATCAGCCAGTCATACTCAACGGAGCAAGCAAGTTCCGTAACCTGATCGGTGAGCGCCCATATGTGATGATTGATATTCCCGATCACAACCGACAGGACAACGGGTCAGTGGCTCAATGGTACAGTGTCAAACTCTATGACCAAAGATTCCGGGTTCTAATCCCAAGCGGTCCACACTTGAGGTTGGATATGACTGACGGATGACGGTTAATAGGACAGAAATGGTCATTCCGATCTCCCTTATCTTTGTCGGTACCATGTCGTTTACTTATACTACTATTGCTACTGCCACTACTACTACTAGTAGCTATGTGACTGCTTCCGAGGGTTCTAGTATGGGCCCCGAGGCACAACGGAACAAGCATGTTCTGTAATCTGATCGGCGAGCGCCCATCTGTCATGATATACATATATATTATAGAAAGCACGTGTAGAAATATTTTTTATGCACTCAGTTGGCAGCAAATTACATCTTCGAAATACACACTCAAGGAAAGGATGTTATTTGGTTTTTATTATGTTTGTAATTACGATATTTTAAAGAGCGTGAATTATTCATTCATAAAAGCAGCGTATCTGTCCATTTCTCAATGTTGCAAAATTTAATGATCTTTACGTGACGTCTTCCTAATAGCGTAAAGGAACGTATAATTCCCCTTACACGGAAAGTAAACTGCATGTAATTTGGAAACCCTAAGCGCGAGTTCAACTGCAAGTTGGGTTCAGAATCATTCAGGAATTGAAAACTTTTCATGTCCCAAAGATACCCTTTCTTTGAGTATAAAATGTGAAGACGTAATTTACAATGAGAACAGCTTAGCACAGAACCTTTTTGCATGCCTTTATAGAAAATATTTGAACACGTAAGGGTGTCGAAAATCAATGAAGAAGATTCATACAGCTTAAATAGTCATTTTATACCGAGCATGGCTTTTGCAGTCGGTCGGAAAGAATCTCATTGAGAAGCCGGCATTCTGACGTAAATGAAATACTTTGAGATTATGCTGCATGATAATCATTAATAAAACCCCGTCCACTGTTCGCGACTTATCACAAGGAAGGTCACGATCTTCGTAGAAAACTTCTTGTAATGCACTAGTCGTCCACCCCACGTCCACGAAAGTTACACTGCGTTTAAAAAACGACCGTTCTTCAAAAGAAGGCATAGCTTGGTTCATAAAGCCTTACTTATTAAATAGAAGATAATTTGTGTTCTCGAAAATCACCAAATCAATTTGTTACGGTCTAATACATATGGAAAATAATTGAAAACAATGACAAATATAACGCATCAGTAATTTGTTGACTGTCCTTTCTAACATAAAACACATTTCAGTATTCCGGCTGGTAGTTCATGGGATAGATCAGCTACTATACTAACGTAGGCATTCATATCAGGAAGGGATCGGAGCTTGTCGTGGCCGATAGTCATTAGCCCGTTATTGTTAATGTCGCTAGTTACGACCTCAGGACTGGAAGTTGCAAAAAAACACTAAATATGTGCAGTGGATGCTTGGGTCCCAACATATACAACGTCCTCGGATCACCGAGAGAAGCCTGAAATGGAAGCATCAAATTTAAAAGGTCGTGTTTGAAATGCCTGTCATTCGTCTGAAACGTTTTGCATTACGAAAATCTGCAGACTCACGAGACTGATTCCCTCGAAGGTGAAGATGAATATTCCCAGTGAGATTAGGGTTTCGCCGAACGGTTTGTACCAAGGCAGGGTGTACGGGTCCATGAGACCCGTAGACAGCAAGTAAGAGAAAATTAGCACTATGCCGACCACCGTAACTCCGATAGCAACCGCAGACATCGCCGCAAAGACTCGCATGTTTGTTATTTGACTGAGTGGCAGCAGTGCGAGCGTTACGATGAAGCCGATGAGAAAGATATTTGCATCGTGGTTGGGAGCAACGACTCTGATGAACTGAAATGGTGAAAAAGTAAACCAGTCAATTCAGAAACTATAATTAATTCATCCGAAATTAATGCACAGAAAGGACAGTTCTCTGAAGACCCGGTTCAAAAGTTTGCGTAAAACTTTACGCTTAATGCTGTCAACTTCAGTGTAAATAACTGTGCAACTTTCTAGCTTTTGATCCAGTAACAGTATAATTCATGTACAATAAGCAATTTGTATAACTGTTACCACAAGTATCGGTTAAAAATCCAGACAAGTGTATCATCGACTTTCTACTATTTTGACGCGACAGCAAGGAACTCTGATAGTGGGACCTAGAGAGTTTTCGATGCAACTCTGGTCATAAACTCCACTTTTGCATGTGAACTGTGGCCAAAGACATAAAGATCTAAACCACTGATCGGCCTAAATGGCATAGATGACGGAGGATAAGGAGGGAAGAGGGACGTACGGGAGGGCAGTGAGTTTCGGAAGACAAACGTCACTAATTACTTGCTGCTAGTTGCCATACAACCGCCTGTGTGTTGCAGATCGTCAGCTACAAAAAACGCCCACTCCAGTCTAGAAGCCAGGATAGATAGGGCCATGCTAATCTCGTGTGACGTTGAGTATTGTCGATATTGGCCGACATGAACTGGCTCGTAGCTTAGGGGTCAGGACATCGCTCGATGGTGTGCAGCCTGGGGTTGGAATATCACCAGCTAAAATTAGAACGAGTCGGAAGTTGCCATTAAACGTCTCGATGCGATTAAACGACAGAATTACGATGGATGAGAGTTCTTTTAAATCTTTCGTAAAGGAGACTATCTACATAAACGTTGCCTATAACCAGGTCAGACTCTCCAAATGTATGGATCATTTCACTAGTTAGTCTTCCTACCGGTTGCATCAGATAAAACCAGACTAACGCAAATTCAGCCATTTGTAAAATAACAGATTACGAAGGCTTTCCGTTGGCATGGTTATGAAATCTTGCATGCAAGCTGGTCCTTAAGCTCTTATGTATATCTTCCCTGTGTTAAATGAAAGCCCACAATGTAGGGAACGGGACCAGTCGGACAGAATGGCCGAACAACCTATCAGCAGCGGCTGAATTCCCATCGACGGCGAGGGTGGGGAATTTCGAGAGGTGGTCGAGTGAAATATGTTTTGGTTAAGCAATAACGAACGCGGAAGCGAGCGCAAACACGGTGTAAGGTATAATTTTTTAAAAATCATGGTAATCAGCGACCGAATACAGTGCCAGTTGCGGGTTTATAGAGTTTAAATAATGTTCGGAACGGGAATTAAAGAGAAAGAACGCTCGCTTAAAAAAATTCGTAGTTTGCAGCTAGGTACAAATGGGCAAAAAATCACGCAGGTAGTTTCTTTGCAAAATTCTTCTCAAATGACGTTTCAGTAATTTCGAGTCGTCGTAAAGGTGACCTAACTAATGTCAAAATCTGCGACACCAACGGAGACCAAACTCGCGAACACATTGTGTACGCAAGAGCATATGCATTATAAAAAGATACCACGAGTTTGGCTTAGCCATGAGAATCTTTGGCAAGAGTAATGATAAGTGAGAGTACACAAAACATTCCCTCAGAAGTAGGTAATGAAGAAAAAAGACAGTAAATTGTGAGGAAAAAATACAGAGGAAAAACAAACTTACATATTCGATATTCTCCGATATAAAAAGGATGTATATGCAACAAAACCCAACCTGGGTCAGCAATAGAAATCCGTTTACTAAATGCCTAAAATCTTTGTTAGGGCAGAAGGCTATGGCCTTACTTAAATTTCCCTTTATATTTCCTCAAGCTTTGTGGGCCATATTTGAAAACTATAAATACAGTTTCTGTGTAGTCCATTGTTGAACGGTCAAGCTCGTGACTGAAAAAAATTATAGAATCTAGAATGCTTACCGCATAATGACGGAGTCGGCAGTTCTTAAAAGTACGTGCATCAGGTAACTCGACAAGCAACCATAGAAAAGTAACAAAAACAGGCCCATCCACAAGCCTGAATACTTAAATGCCACAGGTAGGGCTAGAATTCCGGTTCCTATGTTGCCCTTTATAAAGTTCATTAGCGCAGACGCAGAACTATTACATAAATATAAACATATTATTACGGTAAACCTTGTGTTTTTCCTTAATTTGGAAAAATCCTCTGGTTCAAGCATGTGCTCAGACGCAGCGTCATATTGCAAAGGGTTTGCAGAACCCGCTCCTGGCTGGTTATCTACTGCGGAGGGAGTTGCGGTTCCATAGGTGCCGGTATCGTCACCAAGCAGAGCACTCTCATCCACCGTCATTTTTGCGTAAAACTATGAAAGTGAATAACCGACACCTTTCGCGGAATGATTCTGCTGCTATCAGGGGATTGGTCGAAAACTTTCACGTGAGTTGCGATGTCGTTTTGGTCTCTTGTTGATTTGAAGTTCAACGAAATTGTGCTTGAGGGATATTTTCAGTCACTGATGGACCTGGAGGATGTCATAAAGAAATTTATACAAGTAAGAAATATCAAGATAAGTGCATTTTAGACAACCGACTACCATAACAAGGCAAGTAGCGTTTACTTGTTTTTATTAAAGTGGCTCACAGAAATAGGGACAAAATCACAGTGAAGTCTCCTTAAATGGTACACATCCATTACGCTATGCCAACTGAAAAGGTCGAAGTGGCAGGAATTTTCAAGGAACATGATCTATAGGACTTTTGTAGGCCAAGTGACAACTGTCACTTGAGAACTGGAGAACTGATTCTACATAATTATATTTTCGCTACCACTCCCTGGCGTGTATTCTGTAGCACAAAAGCAGGCATTTGTCCTGCGTTCCCATTTTAGGTGGCATATGCAGAATGGCATATTAAACAGCTACGAATATCTGATGTCCGGTGTAGGGGATTATGAAAACCCTGCTAATACATGGCCACTAATAAGGGGCGGCCACGAAGGGGTTAAACGGGACGTGTAACATCCAAGTTTATGTGGCCTTCCGGATTTTTGCTGAATAAATTCCGTGTTTCAATCATTGCATCTAACAGATAACAAAAGTTCTATTAAGACCAAAATTCACTTTGACCCAACAGTGAATGACAAAAATGTACAAGATTACCCCTAGAGAATCTCCATATTATAAAATATAATAATGTTAATAATTTTTTATTCAATATTCACGGGAGTCCGGCCATAGCAATTCAGGGTATATTTTACATGAATTTTCCCTGCGAGCGCCAGCCGCGGCTGCCAACGCCTTGCCGCTGCGGCAAGACGTGGTTACGACGAGGCTAAACGTGGCCATTTCGTGTGACTAAGGCGTGGCCTTCGACACCACAGCCACGTTTGGCCACACCATTCGAAAAAATGCTTGGCGGTGCCCCCCATTCTCCATTCGTCCCTCCACCCTTTTATGGCCACCGTTTTTTTTACTGGCGAGTGCACTCATTCGAAACTGACGGCTGTCGTAGTAAGATTACATTTGTCACTGAATCCTCCCAGCCTCGGCTAAGGCAAATCAGTAAAAAACACCCCCCCGTTTGCGCACAACTCGACAACATATGGTTCTCCGCATTCTTAATTCGTTCCCCGCCCCTTTTGGCTCCCGTTTTTTACTGGCGAGTGCACTCATTCTAAACTGGCGGCTGTCGTAGTAAGATTACATTTGTCACTGAATCCTCCTAGCTTCGGCTAAAGCAAATCAGCGATAAACATCCCGCGTAAGTGCACAACCGGACAATCTAGATAGCGTTCACTCTATCCCACGACATAGGGCAGTGGACAGACAATGGTTAGAAACGACGGTTTATTGAGTATTTGTAAATGAGAAATGCGTAGGAAAAATAAAGTAGGGATGTAATTCTCCAATGGACATTAAACGCTTTCCACTGGTTATCGGCGGTTCCTGCAAAAAAAAGAACTGAGGTAAAACATGGGTGATGCTTTTGTCATTGAAGTAATCCATAATTTTAATAGAAGGAGAAATGCAATTCCTAGGTTGCGTGTCATAAGGAGGCTTCCTTCGGGGCAGACCAGACGCGGGTCTGGCGTTCCGAGTGGCGAACTCGTCTACCCGTCCCCAGACACTGGAAAGTTACGAACACAGTTCTATGTACATGATCCTAATTGACTTCCTGTGGGGCTACACCGGATTCGCATTTAAATGTGACTTGTTTGGCCTCCCTCCCCTCGTTGACTACGGAGATGATTGGCGGCCCCAATGGTCCCACGTCATAACTGCCTCGTGCGAAGAAACTTCATAAAAGCAAATTGGGGACAAGCTACTTGGTGCAGCTGTTGATTGAGCTATCGGTGGAAAGACGCCTCGGCCAACAATCTCAGGGCTGATGCAGAGAAGCCCGGATGTCCTCCGCCAAATTAATTGATTTGCCTGTATTCGGTTTTACGAACCACCTTGGCAGGAGGCAGCGACGACGCTAATTATCTACGCGGTCAACCAGGGCGGGCGCGGCACTGGTCACAGTAAAATACGGATCTGACGCAGACCCGAAACCGGTCAACGAGGGCCGGGTAAAGTGTGCTGTCTCACTTTTCGAACTCAAGAGATAGGTAGGCGGATTTACTACTTCTGCGAACGTCATACCTCAAGCAGACATCATCCGGCGAATTAACAATGTACTTTGCAATAGTTATTACAATATAATAATTATTGCAAAGTACACTGTTAATTCATGCATACTAGTATGAATACATACTATTATTATAATTATTGAAAAGAGGGAAATAGCATAAGTTGTGTTAAAAGCAGTCTTTTTCAGTTAACTTACGTGTGCTTCGGAGGGGAAAGTTGTGGGCATGCGAGGTCATCCGTTGGGACTCCTTGAAACTAAACACATTTAGGCAGTAATTCAAAGCAAAATGTTGTACTGTGTGAATATTGCGCCTGCGTCTCGATCGTCTTCCATAAAGGTCCTTCGAACCATGGAACCATTTAATGGCCGTCAATCGAAGTACCTCCCTGTTGCAGTTGCTAAAACGGGGGTTTTGGCCGATGGCATCTGTATGTGCCAATAAGCAAAAAATAGACCTACCGTTGAAGATGCTAAATAACGGGCAGTCAAGGAACGACCGCTTCTCCTTGGATCCGCCCCTCCAGCAGAAGGTGTAACAGAGCGGCAGACCAATAAGAGCAGTCAGAAGATTTCTGACAGTCTTTTTCACTCCGCCCTCCCACCACGGCCAGCTGCTTGATCTGAAAACAGTTAAACAAATATACTCATACCGCCCTCTCTGCCAACTCCGTCTCAGTAGTTAGACGACGAACGAAGTCTTCGTAGGCTTCGGCTGTGCACAACGGCAAATGCAGACTAGAGGACCGGACGTCAGCAGCAGTGGCACCCCTCTCTAATGCACTGACAAAATCAGTCATTGTTACCCGCAGTTGCCGCACACTGTTGTTGAGGGCGACCATTTGCTCGACCAGGAAGTCGACATTTTCTCGAATAGACTGTCAATGAGATTGTCAGCAGTCTTAGTCCAGGGACGCTAACCGAACGCTTACGTCGGTCATGTCATTCTGCGCCTGCTGGTTACATACAGGTGTGGTATCAGGCACTGGCACAGGTAGCGGCATTTCCCTAGACAGACCTCGGTAATAATTAATAAAAGGCAGTTACCGATATGAAGTCGATGGCGTACGTTGACTCGGCTGAGAGAACACTTGGGGAATCGGTTCGTCCGTTGTTGGCGTACGAATAATTAATGATAATTATGCTTTCTGTAGTATTCGTGGTGGTGTTGGCCAACCAATTAGCTGCCTCGGACGATAAAGTAGTTCGTCATCATCGTCTGAATCCGACGTCTGCCTGCGGACATATCTGCAAAGAAATATTAACAGTATGGAACATGTACTTCTTCCTCATCCTCCTGCCTAATTCGCCCGGCTCGGAGCTAGAAAGTTTGTCTGATAGCTTTGCTTTTCGTACCAGCTATCTGACCTTCAGCAGCGGCAGATTACTTTTAAGTAGCCGAACAGCGTACACCTTGGTGCCGTCTGGTGGCCGCCTGTTATTGTTCAGCAGGACAGACCGATCTGTGGGGTTCTTAGGCCGCATAACGCTGCCAACGTCGAAAAACCAGGCTGCAGCCACCACGGCCACAGCCTTGTCATTTACGAAATCAACAACGGAATACAGCTACAGGGAAGTTTATATCCTCAAATAAACAATGTAAACAAGTGTCACAGCTCACGCAGTGTGCAGTAAGGGTGTGGCAGTTCGCGTCTCCTCGCCCTCCGCCTTTGCCACGCTGCTTTCCTGTCCGCGTCACGCTCCCTGTCGATACGCTGTTGGGGCGCGCGAGGCTTATCACTAGCCTCGCGAGTGCTCGAAGCCAATTAACGCTGTCCCCACTTTGATTGGCTGGCGGACGCGGAGACAACGAAAGGCGCACATGCGCGCTGGGACACAACATCTCGAAGGCTGACACAGACAACAGCTTGCTTGGAGCGCGCTCGCGGCGACTGCCTACAGAGCCCTTGTGTACGCACTTCCTCAGGCAGTATAGGTTGTCCAACTCAAACCGTCTTCCCTGACTTTTGATTGGGAATCTTGATCTTGTCGACCACACCACTTTCGACAATTGGTGATCCCTTTGCGAACAGCAATCCTCCTTCCTAATCTACGATGAAGTCAGGCGTCGATCATGGACAACCTTCCACCGGAAGTGCAGAATTTTTTGGCGTCCGCCTTCGGCATTCTTTCGGTCACGCAACTTACTCAGATGGCCAATCGTCTTATGGAGATGCACGGCTTTTCCATGCCGTCACTTTTAGCACTTCCAACTCATCCTACGTCTCCCCTTTCGCAGTTGGAGATCGAGCTCAGCAAACTGGCCAGCGATATAGCTTCACTCCAGAAGCAGACAGTCTCTCCCTCATCTCGGAGCCAACCGAAGCCGTCCATCCCGCATCTCCAGTCTTTACATTCAGCCCGTCCAAACGCAGCTGCCATCTGCTGGTACCATACCACCTTTGGTGTTAAAGCTCGTCGCTGCATCTCTTCCTGCTCCTTCACCCCCAAGCGCAGCAAACGGGTAAAACCGGTCAGCCCGAAGGCCAGTGCAGCCAATCTTCCCGACAGCTCTAACTCTGGTCGCACCTTCTACGGTTGCAACACTGCGACTCGCAGTTGTTTCCTGGTGGACACTGGAGCCAAAATCAGCGTTGTTCCCCCAACTGCAGCTGATCGTCGCTTTCCTAGCCCTGGTCTTCACCTCCAAGCCACCAACTGTTCCCTCATTTCCAGTTTTGGCAGTCTGTCCCTCAACCTGAACATTGGCCTCCGTCGGTCATTCTCATGGATCTTTGTGATTGCTGATGTCAGTCATGCAATTCTCGGTTCGGACTTTCTTGCCGAGTTCGATCTCCTTGTCGACTGCCGACGTGCCCGTCTCCTCGAGCGCACAGCCGGTCTGTTTGTTCGTGGACTAACTCCCCTTACTGCCCTCACCAACTTATCTGTCTTAAAAAGGATATTGCTAGCCCATTTCGGCAACTGCTTCTTAATCACCCCAACATAATCAACCCCCAAGTTTCGCAGTGGTGAGGTCCAACATGATGTTGTGCACCATATCCGTACCTCAGGTCCTCCTGTGTTTGCTCGACCTAGACGACTAGCACCGGAGCGTTTTCAGGCCGCGAAGGCGGAGTTTGAACACATGCTGCAACTGGGAATAATTCGACCGTCCGAGAGCCCTTGGGCGTCCCACTGCACATGGAGCCCAAGGCGATATGAGGCGACTGGCGACCCTGGGCGACTATAGTGCCTTCAACAGCGCTACCATTCCTGATGGGTACCCCCGCCTCATCTTCAGGCCTTTGCTGGAACCCTTTTCTGCAAAGCGGTTTTCTCGAAGATTAATCTGGTGCGTGCTTTTCATCAGATACCAGTCGCCCCCTGAGGACATCCCTAAAACCGCCGTCACCACACCCTTCGGTCTCTTCGAGTTCATCCGCATGCCGTCCAGTCTTCGTAAGGCCGCCCAAACGTTCCAGAGGTTCATCAACCATGTCTTACGTGGTCTACCCTTTGTGTACGCCTATACTGATGACCTCTTGGTTGCCAGCCGGAATGAAGAAGAACACAAACAGCATCTTGCCTTGGTGTTTGACCGCCTTCACAAGTTTGGCGTTGTCATCAACCCCTCCAAGTGCGTGTTGGGTGTGCCTTCACTCGAGTTTCTCGGCCATCAGGTCGGCTGTGAAGGTTTGCGTCCCCTACCCTCCAAGGTTGAAGCAGTTCGTAATTTCCCTCCACCGATTTCCATGCGTCAGTTACAGCGATTCCTCAGCATGGTAAATTTTTACCGCCTGCTGCTTTTGAGAGAATCAAGAAGTCGCTTGCCGACGCCAACTTACTCACGCATCACGCTCCCGAAGCTCAGCTGCCCCTGATGGTAGAGGCTTCGATCGTAGCCGTAGGTGCAGTCCTTCAACAACACCTTGCTGGTCCGACCTAACCACTTGCCTTTTTCGCCAAAAAGCTCTTACCAGCTGAGACACGTAACAGTACCTTTGGCCGTGAACTACTTGCTACTG
>CACRXP010000195.1:20094-40350 GCA_902702965.1 Spirometra erinaceieuropaei | reverse complement strand
CGCCTTTGCCACGCTGCTTTCCTGTCCGCGTCACGCTCCCTGTCGATACGCTGTTGGGGCGCGCGAGGCTTATCACTAGCCTCGCGAGTGCTCGAAGCCAATTAACGCTGTCCCCACTTTGATTGGCTGGCGGACGCGGAGACAACGAAAGGCGCACATGCGCGCTGGGACACAACATCTCGAAGGCTGACACAGACAACAGCTTGCTTGGAGCGCGCTCGCGGCGACTGCCTACAGAGCCCTTGTGTACGCACTTCCTCAGGCAGTATAGGTTGTCCAACTCAAACCGTCTTCCCTGACTTTTGATTGGGAATCTTGATCTTGTCGACCACACCACCTTCGACAAGGGAATCAGAAAAAACGACCGTCAATATCAAGGGGAACATATTTACAAATGACACATGAGAGGGCAGTAGTTGAAGGAATGTCAGATAAACGCGAGGCTTTAAACATATACAAGGAGGAAGAGGAAGGGATATTGTTAAAAGGTCCTCACAGACAAGGAACCGGCGGTAAGTTATGCTGGTAACCGACACTGATGTCAGTAGGCACGGCTTTTCTCCGATAAGTAGCACATTATCGGGCTGTTTAGTTGACAGAACAAAGTTTTGTGGTAAAGTGCGGTGGATCCGCGAGGCAGTTTAAATGCCCGTGCAACTCCCTCGTCATCGTCCAACAGCATTGAGCATGTCGGTACCTCAGGCAAGCGTTTTTCAGAAAAGCGCTTGAAGACCTGTGCGGCTACGTTAGTAGGCCCTTTTATACTATTACAGACACTTCGTAAAAAGGACTCGAATGGAAATGCCGAGAACTTATCGAGCACTCCAAAGCAAGCCAAATCGTCATACAGATGGAGCAGGCAATGGACATTGTAAATAATATCAGAAGGATTATACAAGATGGGGAAATCAACAACAAAGCAATTAAACAGGACGTATGCAATATGGGATGGCAGAATATTTGCACTGCGAGGGAAAATTGTAAAAAGTATTGGTGTCGGGCTTCGCTTAAAGCGGACGACAAAACGACAGGGCCTATGTACCGTAGAAATTGCCTGTATTCGGCAGCCTTCCAAAACTCCAGACAATCGAGTGTTCTACATTTACGTGAAAACTCGGCCGCAAACATTGGCTGCACATCTTAAAAGCGGCATTCAATGAGTTAGAGTGCCTGCTGGAGCCCAGGCGCCAAATATGCAGTAACTTCCTCATGACGCCTAGGCAAAACAGATGCACATAGACGAGTGGGAAGGAGGCCACCATATCGATGTGTAAATCCTCGACCGGAGACCTGCCTTTGTGATGTGGTTCCTGTCCTCGCAAACTGTTTGACCAGTCGTCACACAGACGCCCTCTGCATACTGGAAACGTCATGCTGTTCGCAATAAGTTCGCCCATATGGGAACACCTGCGGTGGTTCTAGTTAAAGATACTAAACAACATACCCGTCGCATCCGTAATAGCCATTATGAGCTGTAACTTGCCGCACAAAACATCGGGCACGGGTGTCACAGATAACATTGTCTGAGTTCACCTTTACGATATTTTGCGTATGTGGAATGCGCAGACCACTGGCCAGGAGGTCTTTCAGCTAGCCAACACAGTCTCCCATGAAGTCATCCGACGGATCGGGCTTGCCGGGACCGGAGAACACTCCGACAAGGAAGGGCTGACCGACAACTGGATGGCGAACGCGAGCAAGAATCGACCACAGGCCCTGACTAGACCCCTTGAATATCTTCATTCCGTCAATATGCAGTCGGATGTGCATTTCAGGAACGGTTGTTTCTGGCCGACTGTGTAGTTGATCCAGCAGACCACGCTCAAGACCTAAATAAACATAGTTGCCTTGGTTCAAGGGGTTGTTAATGCAGGTCCGAGGCGTTTGCAATGGCATCCTTGAGTCTTTGAGCACTTCTAGATGGTAGGGCTGCAGCATCCGAAACAAATTCTTTGTTTTGGGTGGCGGCATTTGGGCCTCCAAGCCGAATTCCCGTGAATCCTCCAGAAATTATTTGCCTGCGACCGCGTCCTCGCCTATGTCTATTAGTTCTAGACTTGCTCGTAAGTAACACAGTAAGATAACTACCAGTGTAAACTTCTGGCACTAGTTCGGGTATTTCTAATTCTGGTGGTTGGTCTATCACCGACGACGTACAGGGAACGGAGGGATCACCCACCCGCGCAAAATATGCCTTCTTCTCACGCGCAATCAGCTTGTAAATTGTGCTCCGATGTATGTATGTATGTATGTGTATGTTTGGATGGTTAGAGGCAGAGCCCTTGATGACCCTATTTATGTACAGTGCTTTCGCAGATTCGCACTCAAAAATAAAATGCAGGCATTTACAATGCGATAGACTCACAGTTCAATCTTTATCATAAGGTATTGCATAACGTCACTGTAAATCATTGCAGAGGGATTTTACAAAAATGGCTGTGCATGGTCATGCTGTTCAAGCCGATTTCTGTCGAAAACTAGACGAGCAAGTTTTCTTTTAAACACACAAATTGTGCCGGCCGTCAACATCTCGCTTGGAAGCGAGTTCCACGGCTTGACAACCCGCTGGCTGAATGAAAATTTTCGTCGGTCTAAACGCGTGCGCTCATTCCCGACTTTGTATGCATGGCCGCGTATTTGGTTTTTACGGGCGAACTCAAAGAAGTTCTCTGCTCTTAATGAGCAATGCTGTCCGCGGACTATCCGGAACGTTCAAAGTAGAGTGCAGTTTATGTGTCTGTAAGAAAGCGGGAATAAGCCAAGCAAATTCAGCCTCTCCTGATATGACAAATGCTTTAGACCGTCGACCGTCTTTGCCGCTCTGCGTTACACCTGTTCGAGTAAGTCAATATCCTTCCTCATCTATGGTGAGGCTGCTGGCATTTCATACTCCAGATGAGGTCGTACAAAGACACCAAAGAGTCTTTCGAAGAGTTCCGGTGGAAATATTTTAAATACACGTCTCATCCAGTGTAGAGTACTAGTTGCATTCTGGACCATCTTTCTACAGTGTTCTGATGGCGATAGATTTGTGGTCGTCCATACACCCAGATCTCTGTGTCTTTCCACAGTTTCTAACCTCGTCCCGTCGATGTAGTACTGATGTTTGGGAGAGGCATTGCGGCCGCATTTGGACACGTTAAACTTCAAAAGCCATCTGTTCGACCAAGCACACAGTTTGTTGATGTTCGACTGCAACTTCTCTGCGTTATCATCACACTTGACTTCACTCCATATTTTTATGTCATCCGCGAGCATGAGAGCCTCGCAATTCACTTCTCTGATGCAGTCATTAACATAAATCAGGAAGAGTACTGGGCCTAAGACAGAACCCTGTGGGACACCACTTTCCACCTTTGCCCATACTGACGTAGAGTTACCAACGACTATTCTTTGTACTCTGGAGGACAGAAAACTTCTTATGTATTTGAACATTCTTCCTTGAATTACTAGATCCCAGATCTTCTGTAAAAAAAGCCTGTGTGGGACACTGTCAAAGGCCTTCTTGAAGTCAAAAAATATGACATCCACTGGAAAACCCTTATCGGTAGCTCGTGTCCATTCCTCGTGCCAGTAAAGAACACTCGTTAGGCAGGAGCGCCCTGGACGAAAGCCGTGTTGGGCATCACACAATATTTTGTTCTGTTCCAGGTATTTCATCAAGTGTCTTTTGATAATGTGTTCCATTATTTTACACGCGATGCAAGTAAGGCTGACAGGACGATAATTTCCGCAGTCAAGTCTTGAGCCTCCTTTGTGGATCGGAGCAATGAGTGCGCACTTCCATTCTTCCGGGAGCTCGCCGTCTTCAAATGACTTTTGAAATATTGCGGAAAAGGGCTTGTAAAGTTCATTAGCAAGTTCGCGAAGTGCTAGTGTGGGAATTCTATCTGGGCCAGGCGATTTGGCAGGTTTTAGCCGGAGTTGCTCGTCCCTAATTATGGTTGATGAAAAGAGTGGTTCCTCGGTTAAGGAGGGTAAGGGGGGTGTAGGAGGGGGAGGGTGATGGGAGGAGAGGTTGGTTGGCGAATGGTTGGATGGGCAAATATAGAACTAGATTCTCGGGTGAGGACGGACTGAAAGAAGTCGAGAAGCAGGGACGCTTTAACCTGGTCATCGGTCTCCACTTTTCCATCTGCAGACCTAAGGGCAGGGATCAGCTCCTGAGTCCTTTTAGTACTTCGTATATAACCATATAGAATTTTCGAATGCTCCAACGAATTTCAAAGTATGTTCAGTTCAATCTTCTTTCGTAGCTTTCAGGCCTCACTTTTACAGTCGTTTCGTTGCCGCTTATATTCCTGTAAGTGACCTTCGTAGCCAGTTAGTCTGTAACGCTTCCACAGACGATTCCTTTTTCTGATCTTGGTCAGATGTATGGTTAGGTGAACGGTACACCACCGAAAGCGTCAATGATCGGACATTCTTTGTAGATATGTTAACGCTTAGCAGTTCCACATCCCGTACCGGTCTATGTGCATTAGCCATAGCGCTGAGCTTGCAAGTGACATAAATTATGACTCCTCCTCCTCGGCTTAGTCTAGCTCTCCTGAATTACTGATATCCTCTTAGTGATATTTCTGAATCTGCGATATCTTCGGTAAGCCACGTTTCTGTGAATGTCATAATGTCTGGCTTAATTTCATCAACTAAGTCTCTTAGTTCGTCTAGTTTGTTGAAGAGGCTTTGCACATTTGCGGATATAACCTTCAATGACTGATTCGTTGAAGAGGCCCGGCCTTCATTGTGACGGCTTCTGACCGCAGGAAAGACCCCTTTGTTTAGACTATTTGTCCATTTTCGATCTTCAGCCCGTTTTCTCCTCTGCCAATTCTCTCCTTCAATTCTGATCTCAGTCCTCTCATTTTCAGTCTTTCCCTCGATTCGTAGTCTGGTTGAAAAAACACTTCCTTGTGCGAGTTGCGTAAGGTCGTTCTACTTTCTAATAAAAGCGCTGCTTGGGTTTCGTTTTCAAAATAACCTGCAGGGGTCTTGGGGATGTTTTAAGGTCACGATTTGGGTCCGCTCTGCCTAGTCAGAAAGCTTTTTTAACGGTAAATGTTTCCCCATCCTGCAGGACAGCACTGGCGTACTGATGGAGAAGGTCTAGGTCGTGCGTCACTCGTTCCTTCAGAATGCAGGACGTGGACTCTGGGGCGCCCCTTATGACAACATTTTGCTTACGATTTATGGAAGAGCTCATTACTGTCCCGTCCGCGCTAGAACTATATAATGCTACTGTGGTATTCCCGACGGCTCTTGGCACTTCGACATTTGAATGATTTTCGGCCGGCGAAGGGAGTTTAGGGCATGGATTTTCATGTGACGTACTTGCTCCGGCAGTGGAGCTCTGCCAACAATTACCCTGTTGCAATGTACTGCACGAAGGCTTATCGTGTCCTTTTCCATAAACGGAATGGTTAGGGCACTTTCCAGATGGGTTAGCCTTGTGAAGAAGAGGAGTAACAGCATTGTCTTCCAAAAATAACGGCGAATCCTTGTAGTTTCTAACAGACCTTCTGAGGGTCACCCCGGCTTTCCCAACTTTAGTTTTCGATGATTTGGTAGGTTTAGTTACTATAGTAGAAAATGAAACCTGACTGGTCTTTAATGCATTAGCGTCGACCGTCACGTTATCCACCGTAGCTGATTTGTCTGGAGTTTCTCTTGGAGACATAACTCGCTTCCTCTTCCTGACTGGCTTTGAGTTTTCCACGGCAGTGCCTTTATTGGTAGGATGTTCGTCGCTGATCGATCGGAAATTCGGAGGATTATTTGGTAATTCTATTTTACTGTGCTTCAGAATAGCCATGATGATGTCCGTCAATAGGCCTTGTTTCTCTTCTATCGTCTGGACACGCTTTTCAAATTCCTTACAGCCGACACAGCGACCGACAAGCGCAGAATCCGTCCCGTCTGTCATACAGTTTTCAAGGCCTCTTGGCAGTGCATCAGTTCTTATTTAGATAGATAGATAGATAATTTCCTGTCTTATTTCTTGGATCCTATAGTGCGTAATCTCCCTGGAGTCTAATGATTCCAGCGGCATCTTATCGCAAGAGACTGCTAATGAATTAAAGACCGTTCTCAGCTGCTCTTTTGTAGTTAGATAGATAGATAATTTTTCAGATTCAATTCAATTCAATTCAATTCAATTATTTTTATTAAAGACCCGTCGGGGTCCCATCAAAGCAAGTAAAAATAAATTTACATGCAAATTTTAGACGATGTAGGCAAAATCTGCACAAAGTGCAATGCATAGTTTTTGAGATTAGAAGTCCGTTAAGCAAAATGAAAATGAAAAAAACGAGGGGTGAAAAAAAAAACTCCAAAGCAAAATTTAAAAATGATTGTAGTAATTTAACAGGAGAAAAAAAACCCTCAGAAAAATAGCATCAGAAAAAAGGGAGGACTGGCCTGCATGTGGCGGTACAAAATGGAATAAAGCCCGACATCAACATGGCCGAAATAGATGTCAGCTGTATATGGCATTGTGGAACGGATTTCATAAAATGGTACGTAGGCGGGTCGGTCAGGACTGGCCTGTATCGCCTTGAATAAGAAAAATAAGTGCCGAAATTGAAAACCAGTCTCAAGCCGATAGGAACCCAGATGCGGTCAGTTTCATTCAACCGAGTCCATCCGAACATGGGGGGAGATGCGACCAGACTACTAGTATATGGCGAATATAGAAGGCTTTGACAAGACCGCCGATGGAGCGCATTCTGTAAGGGCATGATGACAACCAGTCTCGAGGCGACAAGAACCCAGATGCGGTCGGTTTCATTCAACCGAGTCCATCCGAACATGGGGGGAACATGGGGGGAAGGGAGATGCGACCAAACTACTAGTATATGGCGAATATAGAAGGCTTTGTCAAGATCGCCGATGGAGCGCATTCTGCAAGGGCACGATGACAACCAGTCTTGAGGCGAAAAGGACCCAGATAATTTTTCATTAAAGACCCGTCGGGGTCCTATCAAAGCAAGTTGAAATAAATTAACATGCGAGTTTTAGACGAGGTAGGCCGAATCTTTACAAAATGCAATTTATAGTTTCCAAATTAGAAGTCCATTGAGAAACATGATGATTGAGGGGTGAAAAAAAACTCCTTACAAAAAGTTAAAAATGATTGGATTAATTTTACAGGAGAAAAAAACCCTCAATAAAAATAATGACAGAAAAGTGCGAACAGGACTGGCCTGTAGGTGGCGGTATATAACGGAATGTTGTCGGTCATCGTCAGGGTAGCAATAAATCTCAGCCTTGAGGGGTATGAATGTGGGTCAGACAGGACTGGCTTGCATATGGCATTGTATACGGGATTCGCAATTGAGATCGTCTGGGCCGGATTGATACGCCGCGTCAACGAGGCCAGACGAGAGGAACCCAGATGCGATCGACCACAACACGCTTCGAGCTCAGCCGAGCAGTGGGGAAGGGAGGTACGACCGAACTACTAGTTGACAGTGAATACTGGGAGTTCGGCCGTGAGCGTCGACAGACCGCACGATAATTTTTTTTATTAAAGACCCGTCGGGATCCAATCAAAGCAAGTAAAAATGAATTTACATGCGAGTTTTAGACGAGGTAGGCCGAATCTTTACAAAATGCAATTCATAGTTTCTGAATTAGTAGTCCATTGAGAAAAATGATTAGTGAGGGGTGAAAAAAACTCCACACAAAAATTTAAAAATAATTGGACTGATTTTACAGGAGAAAAAACCCTCAATAAAAATAATGACAGAAAAATGCGAGCAGGACTGGCCTGTAGGTGGCGGTATATAACGAATTATAATCGGATATCGTCAGGGCAGCAATAAATGTCAGCCTTGAGGGGTGCGTATGCGGGTCAGACAGGACTGGCCTGCATGTGGTATTGTATACGGGATTCACAATTGAGATCGTCTGGGCCGGATTGATACGCCTCATGAGACTCTTGGCGTCAAAGAGGCCAGCCGAGAGGAACCCAGACACGATTGGCCACAGTACGCTTCGAGCCCAGCCGAGGAGTGGGGAAGGGATTTACGACCAAACGTCTAGTAGGCGACGAATACTGAGGGTTCCGCCGTGAGCGTCGACAGACCGCATGAGGTCGGAATGCGGGAGATGACATCAAAAACCGCGAAAATTGTCGCTATGGGGGAGCAGTGATAGCAGTGGATTTAGAAACCAATTCAAAACAGGGGTTTCTAATGATATAATTAAGAGTTACCACTTAATCTACCACTAAATCCCAGGAGGACCCTTCTCGAAGTCAAGTATCAGAGTGTTCGGGAATGAGACCGTTAACAGTGCCTTTATGCTTTCCGGTGTAAGATGTTTGCGTAATTTCGACTTGAATACCGGTAACTTGGGCGATAATCTAATTTCAGGCGGAAGATTATTCCAAAGGAAGGCATATTTGGAAGCAAAGAAGAGGGAGCGCTTAGATGTAGTACAAAGAGGCGGCGGAATCACCATGGAGGAGTTGTGCGTGGCATAAGACCGATTTCTCAGAGTGAGAGTGTCAATCAGCGGAAGACTGAAGCTAGAGTTGATGCGAAAAATGAAGCAAAGGCCACAAAAACTTAATGTTCGCCAGCTGACATCTCTGAGTATAAGAAATACTGGACGAAGCTTGAGAGAACAGTTTCCAGGTGAAAACCCTCTGAACATTCTCAATTTTATTACGTTCGCAGGCGTTCCTTAAACCGAAGAAAGGACAGCAATATTCGAAGACTGGAAGAACAAACATTTGATAAAGTCTTAGCTTCATTTCCGGAGGGAAAAAATTCTGCGATATGAATCCACATATCTGCGCGGCTTTGGCAGAGATTCCATCTGCATGAGGTGATAAAGCAAGCTTATTTGTATAACTTAGACCTAGGTCCTTTATGGTGAGGCATTCTGAGAGTGGGTTAAATAAATAAATAAATTTTTATTTAATGCCAGTTTACAGGCATTGTCAAGGGAAGCGATTAGACATAAATCCGACCAGCAGTGAAAAAAAACTCCTGAGCTTAAGGCATAAAAATAAAGCTGAGGTGGTTTTTATGGTTTGGAGGGCTCAGGAGAAAAAACTGCCGGCGGTGGTAGAATATCGACCGTCAAGAAGGGGGGAGGTTGCACGGCATCAGAGATTATCGGACGTCAAATTCCTTTCATGAAATTGGGGATAGCCAAAGTAGAGGCGTTGAGGAACAGCTGGTGAGACCGGCCATAGTGTTCAGAGACCACAAACGCCATCGCTACGGTACAGTCGATCAGTAGATTCAGCACCCAAAATTTGTGGGAGCTTTTCTGAATGCAAAAATCGAGTAATAGTTCTCTTAAATAAATGATAATTTTGCAGAGTTTTCACACTCATGGGTAGTTTATTCCAAATAGCAATTGCATTTACAGAAAAGAACCGACGATATTTAACAGTACATGCCAGAGGCAGTAATAAGAAGACCTCACGGTGACTGTTACGTCGTGGGTGGATATTATGTCTTAAAGAGGTGAGTGGGTTAAATGTGTGATTATGTAAGAGTTTAAATAGCAAAAATAGTCCCTTTTGTAATCTACGGAACCATAAAGGATCGAGGCCTGTAAGCCGGCAACGTTCTTGGTAAGACAAATGTCGGTGTTCCGGGGTTAAAATTGTCTTAATAAAAAAGTATTGAACGGATTCTATTTTCTTCCGCTCAGTAGCACGCATGAGGCTAAATGAAAACGAACAGTATTTCAGACCAGGTCTAACGTACATGTTGTAAAGGCGCATTCTGATGTCCCTAGTTTTAAAGTTTCGGAGGATAAACCCGGTCGTTCTACGTGCTTTGGAGACTATCAAGGCACAGTGCTCCGAGAGATTGAGACTCTTGGAGTATGATACGCCCAAATCATTAATAACCCCAGGCACATTTATGACGTGACCTTCAATACTTAGTTGAGGTTGGCGGTCGTCGCCAACCACCATGACTGAGCACTTATGCCAAGAAAGAGAAAGGCGCCATGTGCGGCACCACTGGGCGAAAGCCTGTAGATCGCTCTTTAGGAGCTCAAGCACGATGTCATGATCTGCCGGCTTATATCGATATGCAACTTTAAGATCATCGGCATACATGAAAGGCCTACCATTCTGAAATAAATCGGGTACATCATTAACGAGAAGGCAAAATAAAAGCGGGCCGAGTACACTTCCCTGAATGACTCCACTCCTCACGCGTGTGGGGTTGGAGATGGTATTGGAAATCTTAACTCGTTGTGTGCGAGTGCCCAAATAAGAGGATATAAAATTCGAAAGTTTGCCACCTATTCCGAAAGAGGACAATTTCAAGAGAAGAAGAGCATGGTCAACACGGTCAAAAGCCTTAGCGAAATCGAAATATACAGTGTAAAGTGCAAAACCATGGTCCCTAGAATGGAGAACATAGTCAAAGAAAGAGAGTTGACAGGTGTCACATGATCGAGCTTTGAGGAATCCATGCTGAGCAACACTCAGTAAGTTATTCGCTGTTAAGTGACACATCATCTTATCTTTGATCAATGTCTCTAAGATCTTCGAGACTGCGGGGAGAGTGTTTCTTGGCCGAAAGTCATCAAATGATGTAGATTTGCCGTGCTTAGGAATGGGCAAAATGTGTGATTCCTTCCACAAGGTAGGATAGGTTTCACTTTCAGGAGCGAGATTAAATATCTTGCATAAGAGGGATGGGAAAATCGAGTTTGCATCGGCTTTTAAAATGCTTACAGGGATACAATCAGGGCCTGGACTATAAATTGACGAAAACGCCGAATCGCAACAGTCACATCCCACAGAGTGAAAGTTATAGTTTCTAGAACTGCCCCGGTTAATGACTGGATGGTCGGAAGCGGAGTGGTCGAGTCTTCAATAAACGTTTTGGACAGGAAATCATTGAAGCTATCCGCGGTTAACTGGGCATCAACTATGGGATTTCCGAGATCGTCTCGAAGGATTGGATACTGCGTCTTTCTCTGAGTTCGTATTTTTCTAGAGAAAAGTTTCGAGACATTTAACGAATGGTTTTCGGTAAAGTGGACCTCTTCGGCTAGCTGTTTTTCTTCAGACAATCTCTTAGCTCGATCAAAAATATCACAAATCAAGGGCAGAACAGAAACATCTTTCTGCAGATGGAAACGGCGATAAAGTCTGCGCAATCTGCGACGAAAGGGTAAGTGTAGGAAAATCTCATCCCCAGCATTAATAATTTTCTTACGAGAAATAAGCGGATCTAAAATTTCGTACAGTTTTGCAGTGCAAACATTTACATCCGAACTAAGGAAGAACTCAATCCAGTCGTAGGAATTAAGGTGTGTTAATAATTCGGTTGAGCGAGTTGATCGGAAATCGCGGAAAAAGTTATACTTTTGGGACGACATTTCGTCAGCCTCGAATTCCAACGTTGAAACAACTATGTCATGGTCTGAGCCCCCGAGTGGGCCTAGGGATGACACTGACGATGGCAAGCAGCCTCTACAGAAAACTAGGTCAAGTATACTTGAGCCTCGGGTGGGAAAATCGACAACCTGATTCCACATCCCAACATCCACAGCCTCAAGAAAGTCATCGAACCTTCTGGGGCCTGAAGGCGGAGACCAGCGGACTTCAGGGAGATTAAAGTCACCCGCAACCAATTGATACTTAAAGCTTAAGTCGGCCGCAGCATGAAATGCCTGTGAGAATAAACGATCAAAATTTTCTTTGGCGTTGGGAAAGCGATAGACGCAGCCAACGAGTAAGGAGAACTTATTTTTAGTGCAATCTGGAGCCAGCAGCTGCCTTCTACTGCGGAAAAATGCGGGAGATCCAACGGCAAAAATGTAAGTGTTTGCTTAACGTAGACGCAGATGCCCCCATCACGGCTATCTTGGCGATCATTTCGAATGCAATTGTAGCCTAGAAGAGAGAGTTCGGAGTCAGCTACTGAGGCTGATGCCCGCGTCTCAGTAACTAAAACAATATCAGGAGAATGGACGAACACCTGAGTCTGAAGCAAAGGTATCTTATTAAGCAAGGATCTGGCATTTAAAACAAAAAGTTTGAAGGGAAAGGCTGATAGTTTTTGAGGGAGGTGGGCTACATCATCCAGTTCTGGGCTTCCCACTGAAAAATTATGGGACCAGGAAGTTTGGCAGGACAAAAAGACATGAAACTACACTTGGATGTTGAAAACTCCATCTGCCTTGTCGAACCCCATCTGCTTAAACGTAGTAAATCGGCATTAATTTTTTAAACACAAACATTTGCGGTGTCCTTAGAGTATGAGTAAACACACTTGAGGTCATCGGCATAAGTATAAGTTTGCGAATTTCCGAGTTCAGTCGAAATATCATTGATGTACAGAAGAAAGAGTAGTGGACCCAGAACCGTTCCTTGAAGTACGCCACTCGTGAGCGTGTGAGGTGTCGAGTAGCTATTACCGACCAAGACTTTCTGATGTCGGTTGGATAGATAGGATCTGATGAAGTCGAGTAGAGGAGACCGGATACCAAGGGCTTCCAATATTACCGAAAGACATCTATATGGAGCATTGTCGAAGACTTTGTTAAGATCAAATTAAATAATTACCACTGACTGCCGCTCATTACGAAGAGAAGTGATTAGATTAAGAAATACCAGATGGCAAGTTTCGCAGCATCGTTCAGGTAAAAATCCATGCTGATTAGAACTCAGAAGCCGATTAGCTAGACAGGAGTCAAGAATTTCATTGAAAATAATCCTTTCAAGAAGTTTTGCTAGAGACGGCGTTTTGTGCACGCCCCGATAATTATTAACATCGGACCGAGATCCTGACTTGAAAATGGTAATGATAATTGACGTTTTCCATGTTTCAGGAAAAAATCCTTTTGAAATATAAACCGAGAATAAATGACTGAGCAATATGGGAAAGTCAGGCGCTTGTTTAATAATCGAATTCGGAATGCCGTCCGTTCCTGAGCAGTCTGAGTATTTCAAACGGCTTATGTGTTTCTTAATGAGATCTGAGGAGACATCAATTGTACTAAGTGTCCTATCTGAAAGTGATCGAAAGAAAAGGACCGGATCGGACTCGGTAGTAAGGTGTTTTGCAAAGAAAGTACTAAACAACTCCGCCTTGTCAGTGTCATCGGTGAGGACGACTTTGTTATCATTTAGCAGGGATGGAAGTTCGTGACCACGCTTAGAGGAGGACCGATGACGGAAGATGTTAGCGACGGATTTGCCAGGGTTCGAACCACTGAGAGCAATTGATTCTCTTTGCCTGTCGCGCGCTTGGCGCATCCTTGAGGCCATCTCAAAAATCTCTGTTATTCTAAGTTAAACTGATAAGGAACTAGTGGATAGGTCACGCAGCTGCCGCTTCAACTTTTGTAGTCTGTTGTGAAGAGAATGGGGAACAAAGGAATCTGAAGAATTAGGCTTGAGATATCTACGCGGCACAAACTCTAGAATGTCCTTGGAAACATTGAACATGACATCACGAAGAATGGTTACATCGCTACAAGTGAGGAAGCCACACCAATCCAAGGATCTCATATAGTTATTTATTAAGTCGCTATCTACGCAGTCGTAGTTCATGAAAGTCTGAACGGCGCTTGTCTTTTTTGAAAAGGCAAGCGGTAGGCAACAATGAATTAATACGTGGTCACTGTCAAAGAGGTCCTTTTTTAAAGCAACAGAAAGAGGGGCAATGTCATTGGTAAAGATTAGATCTAAAATGTGATTATCTCTTGTTGGAGAGCGCACCAGTTGGGACCAATTAGAAAAATTGACACTTTCTTGAAAGGGCTGGAATCTGGGTGGACAGCTATTCAAAACCCAGTCTATTTCAGGAAGGTTGAAATCCCCAGTGATTATTTGAACATCGAAAGCAGCTTCCGAAACTACTTTAACGATTTCACAGAATTGTGAATCATCACTGGCTAAAGAATTTGGGGGATTGTAGATACAGCCAATAATTGCCTTTCTTTGCGGCGAGAGAATAACAGATGCAAAGCAGAAGTTTCCCGTGAATGATGAAACATCCAAGTAATAGGGAGAGTACTTTAGGTAGAATTTAAGATAAAGAAGACAACCACCCCCACGCCTAGTCGTGCGGTCTTGGCGGTAAAAATCGAAGTCATCTATGAGAAGGGCAGAGTGAGAAATTAGATAATGGGTCCAAGATTCTGTTACACACATAATATCAGGCGTCATTTCCGGAGCAATGGCTCTGATTTGGTCCATCTTGTTTATAACAGACCTGGCATTCAATAATATAATATCTAATGTGTTTCGAACGGCAATGCTATTTTCGACGGTATTTAAAAAAATTTGGAGCGGATATGTAAGCTGCGAATTAATGACACTTGGAGAATAAGTACCAGTTAATCTGGAGTTATTGACGTACGGGGAGTCAGCAAGAGAAGGCTGAGTATGAGACCTAAAGGAGGTGGGGATATAGCTTTCAAACATTGGAATGCTAGGGGAGTTAGAACATGGATAGACTTGTTGGTAGTTAAATAGTGGAGGAAGGGGAGGAGGAGGGAGGCTGGAAGGAAAGTAGGGGCTAGTGGGTGAGGGTAGGCCGCTATAAGAATGAATGTGTGGGACACCAGGTCTAGGTTGGAAGTCAAAGGAGATAGGTTGACGTACCTGAGAGCAATTGGCCTTCAGTTTTGGGAAGCCTGAACTAGGTTGGGGCTTAAATGATTCAGGGCAATTCATGTATGGATTATTTGCTGGATATATAGTAGGGCTTTGATAAGTAACCGGTACGCAGGACAGAGAATTATTCGAGGATATAATTGGAGCTGCGGGGTTTATAGACGTGCTGGGCTGAACAGACTTGTTAGATCTAAGAGAAGGCGACGTTCCCTCCATTTCTCCCGTTCAGCCGGTGAGAAATCCCGCTGGAAAAAATGTTGGGTGGGCATCTCGCAGTGCTGGTTTCCTGTTCAGCATTAGTAGAGCTTGTTCCCGTATTTTCGACAATAATTTTTAAATGTCTATGATGGACCGACTCGCCCTTCAAATTCTTACTTGGTCCTATTCTGAAAGCTTTCAAGACGGTGGTGTTCTCGTTCTCATGTAATAGGGATTTGGTGTATTGCTTGAATTATTTTATATCGTGGTTTACTCTGTTCTTTGGGGTGTCTGAAGAAGACTCCGGCATACTCTTTCCGATGATGAATTCATTGCTAGCAATAGGCGCTGTCGTTTATTTTTATACGCACAGTCTGCATCACGAAAATATTTCTTCCCATCAATATCCAATCCAGAGACTGTTGTCCTGATATAGCTACCGTAGGTTTCCTCGTTTATCGAGGCTTCTTGGTCATGTGGTACCTCTTTTGGCAGTGAGGCATTTGCTGGCATTCTGTGTGGACTCTGCTTTCTCATGCTGACGCTCCGACCTACCTGGTCTTTTAGGGATGCTTTGAGACGACTCCTCGTTTTTGAAATGCCCTTCGGTTATTTTTCTCTCGCACATGAGACAGGTTCTCGGTCCTGATTAGGTTTGTAGACGGTCTGTCTTCATGTTTCACGGTTAATACAGTTACTGAAGTCGTATAAGCAGTTTTTCTTGTCATCTTCTGAATTTCCGACATCGCCATATTTCTCCTTTCGGTGAACGGTGAGGAAGTTTCATCAGCTTTTCCACCTCAATTCCTAAATTCCTTTATCCTTCTCCATTTGCAAGAGATAAGGACCACAAATTCACACCATCTGCAACTGCGACGGCATTGGCATTTAATATAGGAAATAGTACGTTCGCGCAGGAGTCCTTCACGTAAGTCGGTTAATTCACTGAGTCGTTTTTATGGATCCCACTGTATTTATATATTTTACTCAGCTGTCCCGTTTTAAAGGCTATTTTATGAAGAGTTTTGTAGATATCGCATAATTACTCTTTGATTCATTAACCATGCCGGTTCCTTCTTAACAACTTTTGAGTACATCCGAGTTACATTTTTCATCCTCCGATCGTGGTTTTAATTCTCAAACGTTTACCTTGTCATTCCGACGTTTCGCTGGAGAATAGTTCGCGTTCAGAGAAACCTTTGAAAGAGGGAAAGTGGAGTTGGCTCTTGATCTTGGTATATAGATATATAGTATTCAAAAAGCATCGTAACAATTTCTCATGATCACAAAAACGCCGTGGGGTACTGTATGTTATTTAAAGAACGTTGATACGTGTGGCTTTAGACATTCTTGGGAAAGTCTACGACAACGTCATATTCACTTAAAATACGGATGTCGTGATATGCAATGGACAAAATGAATGTTAAAAATGTACTTCCAGACGGCTAGGCCAGTAAAGTTTTTCGGCATAATTTTCACTCAGAAGGGTGATGTGCCACTATTTATTAGCATTGTCCTACAGTTGGGAAATGGCGATCTTTAAGTGGTTTTATGATGACGTGTTGCGTCTGCGAGAATCGCGTTTTGTAGACGTGTCTCAATGGCACATATAATAGCAGTTTATCGCCTTATTCGTGAGCAATCAATGAATTGCGCATGAAAGCTTTCGTACTAAATTTTTGGATTTAAATATTTCCACAACGGGTTGTAAAACTATAGGAAGTTCTACAATAAACAGTTGTGGAAACGAAGTCGATGCAGCTCATTGACACGTATTTAAATGAGTGCGAACTTACCTTATGCTCCTCTAAACACTATATATGATAAAAAACAATATGTACATCAAGCATAGGCGGAATTTCGTTTCAAAACAACTTAAATGATCATATAGCACAGAAAAATGCAATAATTGGGACTTCAAGTGAAGTACCCACTACCCCTAAAAATATACGACACGATTACCATTCCTGCTTCCGTCTATCTTCAGTTACTTGATTCAGTCTTCACAGAGGATGGCTAGGCACACCTTTTCAATTTGCATCCAGAAAATAATGATAAAAGGCCCTTTTTCTAACATTGTCTAAATTACTAATTCGTAGATATAAGTTTTCATTTATAGACCTTCTGAAGTAAACGCGAGCTTGCTTCTCAGGTATTTAATAAACAAAATAGTAGAAGAATAAACAGAAATACTACCGAAAAGTATGGTTGCTTGAGTCGTCGAAGGACATGACTTGCTGCATATGATTGACGATGACCGACAAAATTCCGTTATATACCGCCACCTACAGGCCAGTCCTGCTCGCCTTTTCTGTCATTATTTTTATTGAGGGTTTTTTCTCCTGTAAAATTAATCCAATCATTTTTAACTTTTTGTAAGGAGTTTTTTTTCACCCCTCAATCATCATGTTTCTCAATGGACTTCTAATTCAGAAACTATGAATTGCATTTTGTAAAGATTCGGCCTACCTCGTCTAAAACTCGCATGTTAATTTATTTCAACTTGCTTTGATAGGACCCCGACGGGTCTTTAATGAAAAATTATCTATCTATCTATCTATACCTGGAGAGATTACTGACCGTGTTGATTTTAGCATACGGCGAGGACTTTCACGTGCTAACGCCGGAAGACACACGTGGCCAGCTGTCGGATTTTGCGAAGAATGTGCATTTTTGAAGACTTCGATGCAGTTTTTGTGGCCATCTAGTGCTTTGCGCTACTGGACATGTAACCGCTTGCAACTAGTACGAGGCTAATCACGTACACTTAGTAAAACGCTCAATCGTTGGCGTATTTCGTGTACTTCAGCCAACTGAATGTGCTCCTGTTCGTCGATATGGTGACTCATTTCCCATTAGAGTTATATTATTGTCATAATTATGAGATACGAGAAGGTGGTTTTATCCGGCTTGTGTTCTTCATCCGTGTTGTGTCTTGTCCGGATTCAATATGAGTTATTTGGCTATTTATGCCAAAGTCCGTAACTAGCCTGCATCAGTCTGGTGAACTTCAAGCACTTTTCTACTTTTTATCCAAGTTTCTTTTTGTCGGTAATTCTATTTTTGTTTTTGTATGAACTTTAGCTTTCTGCAGCCATTTGCCATGCTCCCGGTAATACGTTGTATTCTTCCATTAACTACTTCTTCTTCTTCTGTGGTACTTCGCCTTACTAATTGCCTCAGCCCCTACCTCCTCGTTTCCATATTTCTGCCTGGTGCTCCTGTGCGTATTTTATATGTAACAACATTTCAGCTTATCGTAGACCTACTTCCTACTACATGAAGTCTTGCAGATGCTGCGGTGTCCTCATCCAAGAATGTTTTAGAGGGAGTTCAACTAGTACGGGATTATGCACAATAATACACACAGCACATAATTAATGTGGCCCTGCTTTCCAATCATCATTGTCATAATGTCCAACGGTCTGTGGGCTTTATTTACTGCTGCAAACTTATTGTACATTAATATGACAACAACTTTAAGGTTTAACGGCAAAGTATATCGTTTAATCTTTTACGTAACATACTTTGCTTAAACTGGCTACCGTACTCCCTACTAATTAATGTACATATATCTGCCGGTACAGATAACGCTTTAAATCGTTTGGTGTTCTATAAACATAAAGCCCTTCGCCTGTATGTAGTTAATGCATCTTTTTTGGGATTATGGCATATATCAGTTAAATGTGTTAAGGAAGAAGTTCAGATATGTACACCTGAAATCCTCCAAACAAACTGGACTCTCGATGTCAAGAACCTCGCCGTCTTTTGACCTTGACTCACAGGGACACATTACACTAGTCTACCCTAAATGGCTGTGGAGACGTCAGTGGAGGACCTTGAGTCTCAAAATGATGAAATGCAAGCTCTAGAAAGTATTTACTCACCGAACTTCACTGTTGTGAATTTAGAAGACAAGTTTGAAAGTCATCATTTACTCACAAACTTCCTAGAACATTTGAAATTTTGATCACATCGGGAAAGCCTAAGTTGCCTACTGTCACACTTCGTTTCACTTTTGGCCCCGGGTATCCATCATCGGCCTGTCCCACCTTTACGTAATTTTTTTCCTTACATATTGTCGAAGAATTACAGCTCCCGAACTATCACGTTCAGCTCATTCTGAGTTGACAAGCTCTCTTTGGGAATTGTGCTGCACGTCCGTGGGGTCGCCGGTGATCCATTGTATGGTCGAGGCTATCGAGCAGTTTCTAGACGGACTTCCATCCGAAGAACCAGAAGTGAACGTGTGCAAACCTGCTTTGCTAGATTCCGTCCCAGCCGAACCCACTTCCGACTTGTACTGCGTTCCAAGTGTGCGCGCCCACCTCTCGAGTGCTTCATTAGTCCCTGTACGGACGCACTGCCCAGAAATATATCATGGCGAGCCTATTACGGATCGAAAAAGTGTATTTCAAGTTAGTTAGATTTCGTCCGACTCCCCATCACCATGCGTGCACCGCTTGCGTGCTTCCACATTATATTAACATATTTGTAGGCTAGAAGTTCCTCATAAATCCTCGTGCCGATGTTGCCCACATTATAGTCAGTTAGGAACTCGGAGTTAAAAGACGAGATATCCCACTTTCTTAATGATCCCCTACATCCTAAAACATCTAAAGGTCTGATATTGCCTTCAATAAAACCATTTACTGGCCCTTTGTTTCTTACCCTCCTTCATTCGACTGCATCTGTATTCGTGAATTGTCAAGGCTGTGCAGCGCACTTTATTAGGTAGCATTAATCTGCCTTTACCGTATGAGGTACCTCAGTAGTTTTTTTCTTTGGCACTCTGCTTCGTTCAAGCATGTCGGATTTCGGTATACTGCAATGAATAGTATTATGGGTATATTGTACGGCAAACCGTAGGCTATGCACTTTGGTATCGCTCTTGGGTGCCAGTACGCAGGCCAATTGGCCGTTCCTTCTTAGCAGTCCGTGACCTCCCCAAAGGTTCAGTCCCAAACGGTACTGACTTTCGCTTTTAGTGCTGTATTCATACCGAACTGACGTTTGCAGGACTGGGCCGTCGTAGTGGAAGGCGGTCAGCCAACAGTGGGGGCCACTTGGATATTTTTAAATCCGTATACAATAGTTTAAAAGTCCAATTAGTGACGAGATACACCCCTGTCTACGGCTTTGTCTAGATCACAGTAAGTTTGGATTTGTGTATTATCTCACTTTATTATCCGCAGTGAAGTTCAAGTCAAATGGGTTTGGCAAGAACAGCAGGATTTATTGGCACCAAATCCTGCTGTTCTTGCCTACTTCAGCTTCGTACCGGGGACAAAATGCTTCAAATGGGTTTGGTGAATTTTAACTGCCAGAACAATCCTGAGCTCCCGTATTCTGAATAGACCTTCCACTGTGTGTTTTTTCTCAGTCTCATTACGAAGTGTACGCCCTATAATCACTATTTTTTACCTGATTCTTTCAGGCTCATTGCT
>CACRXP010000195.1:0-10441 GCA_902702965.1 Spirometra erinaceieuropaei | reverse complement strand
CTTGCGGACTGACATAATGGGGCTAGATGTTGGTAAGGAGCCCGTCGCTGCTCACTTGTCGATGACCAGTCTCCCAGTGGTAGTGTGACTTCGCACAACACGGCGATGAAGTGGTTGTCCAGATACATATAAGGTCGGCCAGGCGCTCAGGAAGCTACAAACTTCAGCACACCGTCGTTACGTCTGGTTACGTGGAGAGTCATCATGCCGGCCTCAGTGCTGTGCAACGCGGGAGTATGAACGGTTTATCGGAGTGGGAGGGGAAACTCGACCAGTTTCGCTTGGGTTGCCTTTGGAGAATCCTGAATGTTAAATGATGACGTGGGATGTCGTCGACACCTTTGCAGTGTGATGAATTATGCCTAGCGTGATCATAGCGATTTTGTCCTTGGGACTTCAGTCAATGGCCTCGCAAAACGACCGCCTTGCCGCTGATCAGACAGAGGGGCAAAGTGATGCTACAAAGCGACGCAAAAGACTTCACTCGATTGAGCGGGAACTGGTGAGGACTCTTAGTGGGGAATCGCACAGGTTCAACGGGATTGGTCGTCTGTTGGCAAAGCAGTGAAAGCAGTCTTCAAAGCCTATAAAACAGAGTTTGCTCGTTAGGGGAGCCCTACACCCAGGAACCGCTCCATCACCGGTGAACCACTTTACACACATCCCGTATATCGAAAACGGTCTGAATTTGGCTGGGCAAACGACACGTCTAGCAAGGTCAGTGCGCCAAAGATGCGGGAGCGGAATAATGATCGCTACTACCATCGGTAATGGCGGGTTAATTAGCGTACGGTTTGACCGTGCCCACTCCAACATATCCTGGCGATTAAATCCAATAGACGTTTTCTACTGAAACGCCGAAAGTAGCGTATTTTTAGAACACAAAAGCAAAATGCAAGTTCCGCCAGGAGCCTGGCCAGCCTCCGTCAAAACGTGCATAAGCCTTAAGGATCGTATGTATATGCTATGCCACGATTCAGCAAGACTTGGACCTTGCAGCCTGGTGTGTGCCGACAGTTCTCTGGCACCTGATTCCCTCCCGGCGGATGCGTTTGCGCTCCCGCTGGGTATGCAGGCCGTATGCGTGGTTGCCCTGTGACTCGTGTCATCCTCATTCTGACCCATTTTTGTCGTTAGTTAAAATCCTGGCCAAGTTTTTGTTGTGAAACAGGGGGGGGGGTGGTGTGGTGGTACGCCAAGGTGCGGGTCCGGCCGTGCCAGCCATCTGCGCCCTCTCCCACCTTCAGTCTTCTCAACGCCGAGCTCAGCCTGAGAAGAGGAGAGGGTGCGGTAGATGCTGTGCAAGTCCACTGCTAATCCACGCGCAAGTCGCCGCGCCTGCTCTCACCCTGTTGTGGAGCACACGGTGGACATCGTCAGCAACAATGGCTGAACTGTCTCGTCACAACGTGCACGCGAGCATAGTCGCCCGCCAAGTGAGCTAAAACGTGATAGTTTCGACAAGCCCAACAAGCTTTTAACTGGATTGTAGTCCATCCGTAATCCAACAGTTTTCCATTGGGGCGTACTTCTTGTGCGGAGATTGTACGATTCGGTCTGTCGTGATGCCTGCTGGGTGTAAAAGGCGTAGGTAAGCTAAAATTAGTTAATTTATGTAGGAGAAGAGGGGGACGAATAAGACCCCTGGTAAAATTAGCTATTGTCACGAACAGATAACTCTAGGATTGCAGTGAGCTAACACCATAGGGACAACAGATAACCATTCGCCGGGCAGTCAATGTTAGTGCGCCGCCCTCTACCTCGGCTCGGTCGGATTGGCAATCGGCGAAGATATTTTGATAAGTGGACACCGACGTAGAATCAGACGGACATGGATTGTTGGACGGACCAAACCGTAGGTCAGTAAGATAAGAAAGGTGATGGCTGATTCTTGATCTGATCGACAGCCGTGTAGGTCGCCTCATTCGCGTAGTCTCCCTCTCTCAACTACGGGCCGGAGGTATGAGGAAACAGGGTGGAGGGCGGGGGGGAGGGTTAGAATCTAACTTGAGCACGTAGCCTAACTTCACCTACCCTGACAGGAGGCGGAGGCACCTGTTTAAAGACGGCACTAGGCGTGGAGGCGTAGAGAACACTGGGATAACTGGGGCTGGAACCGATAATATGACCGAGGTCCAGTTCACCATCGCCTCCTGCGCCGTTGACACGGAAGGACGGCCGTGTTGTGCGCTGCGGTGAATACTGCGACTGCGTTAGACCATCTAGGAAGAAGTTAAAAAACGTCGGAAACAGTCCTGAAATCGGGTGGGAGGAAAAACTGGAAGCTCAGAATAAGGTGACACGAATTATTCTGTGAGAACGCAATGCCCTCAAGACCGTGAACACCACGTTTTTTTCGCGACTCCAGAACCCTTCACGTGGGTCGGCCACTTTCACAGAGGCATCGGCAGACAAAAAGTGAAGTTGGTAGATGAAGTGTAGCCCATAATCGGCGAGTGTCACCATGGTGAGAAATATCGTTACCAATGCAGGCATTTTGCTACCACAGTCAGATCATGAGAGGTGCAACCTAGACAGACAGATGCCAGAGAGGGGCAGGGGTGGACAGGCAATAACGCTTCCATCTGCAGACGCGGTGGGCCACTGTATACAGCTGGACGTGATGTACGTCAGACAGATGGTTTCTGTATACCTCGGCAATGTACTCAGAATTTCCGTTGATAAGCGGGCGTTCTAAGCCGTGAGGTTAGCGGCCAACAGAACTGGTCCACATCACGGGTTATAAGCATTCACGCAGGCTGTCAGCGTACCTTTTCCTCCGGCAGTCAGCCCGTTGTCAGTCGTGTACGTTGGTTCTGCCTCCATAGCCTGTTGGACTCAACTGTTGAGTACTTGAAGATCAGAATGATATTACCGACAAAGACAAGGGAGACAAGATCACGTCCCCAGCCTCATTTCAGTAGGTTGCTCCTTGTGGTAGAACGCCAGAAACAGAACCTCGAAAATTGCAACAGCTCTGAAGAATCATATGAATTATCCGAAATGATGGCGGCGGTCGTCTGTCAGAACACAGTCCTCGGGGAGTGATCGCGTTGGACGTTTGGAAGCACTAATAGACTTTGAGGTGACCGTGCTTTCAGTGGCAAAACGACGTTTAAAGCTCTGTCGAGCCTATGACATGTGGAATCAGGAAGCAACTAACTGGGACCAAGCCGCTCCTCCAGACCATACCAGCCCAATTCATTATGCCGCGGTCATACCACGCCGTGCCATCTAACGAGTTGTTTTGGGTAAAGCTGCATTCCAGGCGTGGTAGGCTAAAGATATGGATGAAGTCGGTACAGGAAGGATTACATGCACCTCGAGTCCAAGTGATCAAACCCTGTGGCTTGCAGGAGGCTCCTTTCCTTCGAAAAATGAGTCTCATCGTTTTATTCGTGACCAGAGTTAGCTGTGTTCTGAACACAAAAAACAGACGCCTACGCTAAAAACATCACAGCAGTGACTTAGCAAAATGCATCATGTTAGGTTTTATGGCAATCTGTAACTGTGGAAAACAATTACTCTAGATAATTAGTTTGAAAAACGACCTTTAAAGGTTTGTTGGCATTCAAGTAAGTGCTCGAGCGGCGATATCGCTTAATCGCCTAGACAAATCCTACACTCGGTAAGCCAGGTGGCAGAGCTGGACTCCGTCCCTGGACGAAAGTCATCTGCCTGCACATTTCCCATTCCGAGGGCGGTCAACAACAGCATGAACATAGTATCTGTCCATTTGCTTCGAGGATTATATGCATTTTAGTGTCGGATATGCTCTTTCCAATCACTTTTAGCTCTCTGCTTTAGTGCGTGCAGAGTTGGGAGCTTTCGGTTTGCTCACATTTCCCCCTAGGGATAGTTCCTACGGAGTGACTTGTCCTCACGGCCGCAGAAATGCCCGTACACTGGTCTGTCGAGCTTTCCCCGGGGGGACAGACTTACGCAACATGAACTGCGCCCCCTCATCCCTCATTCACATTGCTCCGACGTCGGGGCGGCGTGAAGACTACCGGAGGTGGGCGCGTGGCTGAGAGGTCTAAACAGACTGCCTACGAGTGCCTCACGCGGCCTGACAACAAAAAGTCGGCTTAGAGCTCACATGCAGAGGGTGCGCCATAGAGGCCACATTGAGGAGCCGTCGCAGCCTGACTCTCAGTCCTCCGGTTACTCCAAAATATTCCCATGAGGGCGATGCCATCTCGTCATCCGATGTCATCTCGGATACGAAACGTCAGGCGAATTAGGTTCTTGCTCCACTGATCGCGTCTCCTTCTCCTTTACTTCTTCGCTTGTATAGACGCACGCGAACTGCAAGCTGTCCAAACAAGACTGATTAGCCGGGAAGGGAGTGGGGTGTGGAGGGGATGTTGGGTAAAACTCACATCCGTTTGAAAGATGAAGTCCGTTCTCCTGCCTGGGTTCTGCAGCCGCTCCGTCGACATTATTGGGCTTCTCTTCGTCAATAGTGTCTGTGTAGTTTAGTCGACCGCCCGTGGACAGAAAACTGGCTCCCGCGCCAACTGGGAGACTGCACGTCATGGAGGGGGCCGTCAGATGACCGGCCGTGTATCCAGGACGAACGGTGGAACTGTTGCCTAAAGGCGAAGGAAAACCAGCAGGTAAGAGGACAGGCACCCATCAACTGGCTCAGTGTCCTGAACACGCATGCGCACATGCAGAATGAGAGGAAATCAGGGATGTACCGACAGAGGTTACATGTTCGGACCCCAAACAACAACTTCCACCTTATGTACTACAAAATTACATAATGAATAGGCGAAATTGTACTGCCAGTTGAAAATGATCACCATTGACAGCGTGCTCCATGCTTGATATCTTCCAGCAATAGGCATTCACACTGAGAGGAGTGTTTAAGTGCCAGAGGGATTGATTTTTCGCCTGAGGACTACGCTAATCGGCTGTCGAAGGTACTGACGCGTCCCGTACGTAAAGTGCGCTGTATATTTCAGTGATGTATTACTAATAACGACCAACAGGGTGGTACCAGCTACAGGAGCTAGCAGAAATCCAAAAACTAGGGTAGACCAAGTGCGCCTTTATGTTGCTAAACGAGGGCGGGGGGGACAGAACTGGTGTGTTGTAAGTCTGCTGGTGTATAAGGGCGGCACGAAGGTGGTAATCAACGAAACGATGCTTCGACCCAGGAAGTAGTTGGTGTATTTGACGGGTTTCCTGTGTTTGCGTCCGTATCAGACCACAAACAGGAAGAGTAAAGTATTTACAGGCTGAGATCGCCAGGAAACCGCATGTCTGCTGGTCAGCAAACCCCATCCGGAACACCGACAGCGATGGCGGCTTAACAACTCAGCGCATATTTGGAGTCGAAGCCAGAAATAGCCATCCAGTTCTTTCTTGTCTTTAACGGTACTCCGGCAACGGTATAGAGAAGGATCCCACCTAACTTTCAGTAGACTGTGGATCGTTCCATACGAGATTTATGGTAAAGGGAGTCTTATGCGTGGGGCAGCAAATTAGACGTTAAGCTGAAAAAATGAAAGAAAAAACTGAAATTGCCTGGACTTATGCCGAAAGTCTTATCCTAAGCTACTGTACGACAACAGAAATGAGAGTAGTGATTAAACAATAAAGAAAAAGGAAATTTTACAAAATAACGGATTCTGAGTTAAGGCGTGAGGTCGTGGGAAGCAATCGTTGTCGGCAGTGTAATTTCTGCAACAGCCTGCAAATGCATGCCAATATAAAACCCCATATGACACGCTCCACAGTCTACTGACAGGTAAACGGGCTCCTTCTCTATACCGTTGCCGGTAATCCTTCTTGCATCAATGCTGGTCGCTATGAGAATGCCTGCAAGGACTCTGGGTTGAGCCCCAAGGCACAACGGGATGAGCATGCTCCGTAACCTGGTCGGTCAAGTCCCTTCTTACGATCATCAGCGCTGGCAACCATGACTAGACTAACCATATGTAGAAATGTCGATTCGGACATCGCAGCGGTCTCTAGACCTCCATTTTTTGGAAAATCACAGTACTGAGCAGTTTTCAAAACGAGTTGATTTCGAGTTACCCACTGAGAAGCAACTTCAAGGTGCATACACAGTGAGGAAGAAACAAATCGAGGCACCCCTAACATTGCAAGAGCATACTACTTATTAAATCCAAAGCGCAAAATTGGACAGGTGCGAGGTAAGGTAACGGGTGGCATTTCTTTAGCAGAGTTTCAAAATACGCCACCACTACTTAGAATTAACTTTTTAACATTAGCAAAACGTTTACAGGCGCCGTCGCCTCCACACGATGACTCATTCATGTTGAGCAGAACGTGTTGGAGCCCTTGTGTGGCACCTGCAAAGTTCCGCCGAACTGCTGTGTATAAGCCGTACGCACAGGCTTTTGGGCAAGTCCTCGAAGTCGGGACTTTTGTTCAACCCATTTCGGTGTGAAAGGACAGGATAATAATAAGGCAAAGTGATATGTTGGCTGCTGCACCGCGTTGAGCAGGTCCTGTAATTTGAATGTGGTCTGTCATGCCGTTTTACGAAGAGACGGCCAGGCAAGGGGTCTTTACACTCTCCCCCCCCCCCCCACCCAGTAGACTGCAGGTCCGCTGCGCTTTCGATGCAATAGTTTCTAGGCAGCCTTTTCACAAAGTCCCATGAAAGAGGGACATAAAGCCGAGGTGCAATTTAGTGAATTCACTTTAGCAAGCGAACTCCCTCTAGTCGGGGCTGTCGTGTTTCTAAATCATGCAATGACCTTGCGGGAATCCCCGGATTCGCTCATGTGCACTACAACTAATCAGCCAAAGTCGCAGTCCAATCGTGAGCCAAATGCACATAAACAAATGGAAAGAAAGGCCTCTCGGTGCCGGCAGTCTCCGAAATATGCACATCTATAGCCAACAACCGTGAGAAACTGTTGCCAGACGAGGGAGTCGGACCGAACCCCCCCCCCCCCCATTTGAGCCGGGTGTGATGATGCCGTCCTCCCGACACGTGAGCTCACAGTTTGGCGACTTCGATCCTGGTCTCCAGGTCTGAAATAACCCCTCCCCCGCCTCTCCAGCTGTCGCGTCACCAGTATGACGCCGGTCATCAAATTCCGCGGAGAGCACAGCGTTCACAACCCCGGCAAAACCAGTAAGCGGATCGTGGGAAAGGGCGATGTGACAGCACACGCGACGCGCCCCATGAAAGACGGTTTACGTGCGCGCGCGCGGAGTAATGCGCTCGGAAGGGGGGGTGGGGGTGGCCGAGAACTGCTTCTGCGTAGATGTGGTCACGGCAGTATGGATTGAGTCATCAGCAGAACCGAGCACGGGGCACGAGAGAACGTGAGTATGCGTGCCAAATGTGCATGTGGACTCAAATTACGCGACAGTTACAGGCGCGCTCACACACACACGTCATCACACGTCCTCACCTACTAAGAAAAAATTACAAATGGAGTGGCGCCAGTGGTCGAACAGAAGAAACACTATCGGACGGGCTGATAGCAAAAAAAAGGCCACCGAACGGATTGGAGAGCGTGTGTGCGTACAGCCCAAAAGCAGCAGAAGAATGCAGTATATTCGACCATAAGAACTGCTTCTTTTCGTTCACATCAGATCTGAGGGCCCCTCAGCCACAGTGTGAATGGCATGGCGGTCCAAAGAAGCTGACTGTCATTATAGGGACAGTCAGGAGAGGGATGAGGGTTCACAGAGGCAATTGGTGGAGAACTAACTGACCGGTTATGAGGTAAAAGGTGCATCAGGAGGCTCGTTCAACGATTTGCGAGGAAGAAGCAGAACAGAATTACAGCAAAGGGAGATTTCAACTGTCAGGAGAGGCAGTGTAGAGGGAGGCGTTCATGAAGTCTGTCCTAACATATCGTGTCAAATAGGATGGGGGGAGACGCTGTTCTGCCTGTTGTTCGCCGTGCTGTGTCGACAAAAACGACTTTTTGGTGATCAGTATGCAGACTCTGTGAGGAGATTAGATGCCCCACATTTTGTTTAACAAACGTGGATCGAGATTAGGCATAGAGCGTTTTGTGCAGTCGGTATGGAGAGCGTGCACACCAATGACCAGTTTTTTGGAACTGACACTTTTGAGGGCGCCAAACACGCATACTGATAAGATGAGCAAATAAAACCGACAGTGCCTGTCCACACTGTGTTAAAAACGCGCTGTTCTACGAGAGGCGGTTTGGGGTACTTTAATAATCGGAAAATAGCTTGAGGGATCGGGAAACCGACGTAGCGCAGAGGACAATGCAGAAGCATTTCTGCAAAATCTGGTAGGTCCAATGCGCACTAGCTGCGCGAGGGCGTCACTTTTGCTTCACTTTCAAGTGCCTATGGACGCGAAAGTTGGATGGGGAAAATTCATGTCGTCATGAAAACGCTAAATGGCAGCACTTTCAAAATGGGCTTTGCCTGACGCCGGCCAAACTTGCATTTCCGGCAACGTCAACTGCGGACCTCACGCAGTTAACATGCCGGAGCCGTTGACCATCGCTGCTGAGACAGGCACCTTTGCGGCTGTTGAGCGAGGCGTGGAAGTAAATGGCGACGTGGAAGCTGAGTTAATCGATCGACCCTGCGTACGGGATAGAAATGGGCGTTTCCGTTTTGTCCCTCGTTTCTGCAGCTGCCAGTCGCCAAATAAACGGTAAAACTGCTACTGGCTGCGTATTCACATCTTCAGAGGTGGGGACAGTTTTTTAACGTATTAACGTGTAATTTTTTTCCAATTTTACCAACATTAGGGCAAAACGAAATGTCCATATTCCTCAGTTCCGCAATCAGATCCGACCAACAAAGATCTCTGATTTTCTCCGGCTTCGTAAAACGACGCAAATGTTAAGTAGAGAAGACCATAAAAGTACTGGACAGCAGCGACAACTCTCGCAGGGCAGGTCTCAAGTGTTCTTGGCACTCGAAAACCCGAGCAACTTATTCGCCAAGTCAGTGGTAGATCTCTGTGCCGAACGATTCTGCTCGCGCCGTAAATAAAGGCTATGTTGTTAACAAAACAAAGGCTGGTGTGAGAGCACCATGGCGACTTGCAAAACCGACTAATCAGTGGGAAAGTAGGAAATTTTATTCCTTCGCCAGCCCCGTGAAGTTGTACGACATCGTCACCACAGTCGATCATAGTAGGTGCGTTATCTTAAACATTCGCGAAGAATCGATGGACCCGTCTCGATACCGCAATCATCACAGAAACCGGTGTTTACCGGGCATTCGTACAACCGGTCGTGTATGCTTCGGGAATGTTGCACTGTGTACACGGAGACGGGCAAAAAGTCGAGGTTTTTAATCACCGTTAAGCTATAACAATTCACAGCGAGGTAACAGACTCCCTGTCGTGTGAGCAGAAAGTTACTTATCGCCGAGGTCCTTAAGGGGACTGACTATATGAGAGCGCAGTTGTTCGTTGATAGAATGATGCAGACTCATGTGAAGGAATGCGAGCAAGACTCCCTACGGGGAAGGAGTAGAAAATAGGAATATGCTGGGATTATTAGGATAAAAAGCCATCTCCTTCGAAGGACTTATTTAAGTCACTCGAGGCTAATCTGAGATGCAGGATTTAACTGGCAGTCGGATCGCAGTTTAGGTCAATGCTAACTGCTATACTACGTAAAGCAATTCTATAAAGTAAATTTTTATTGGTTGACTAAAATTGGTTTTCATGTGTAAGTCCAGGCTGAGACACCGGAATATCAAAACCGTCGGCCTCATATAACTCCGCATTATACCATCCATTATTTGTAAAAGGCGGTAAAAAGTTCGCAGGAGCTGCACATTTTGCGGTCCGTCCTAGAAATGTTGAATGTTAGAATGCGTTTCGATTGACTGGTTCAGTGGACTGGCATAGCAGCTGGCCTAACCTTTCGTCACTTCAGGGTCGAAGGCCATGCAGGAGATGAATATATACTACTGATTGGGCTGATGCATGAAACTGGTTATAGGCAGGTTTCCAATTCATAATCGAGGAAGCATTGAGATATGCAGGCAGGTAGGAAGAGGACATACGGATGCCGGAGGGGGGAGGACATAGTCACCTGGATGCACAGACGATCACAAAAAATACTCAGCTGCACGGGGTAACCACTCCATTCTTACGCTGTTTGACACGCAACTCTAAGCGGCGGCCCGAAGCACGTGTGCAGGGAGCAGTGGCCAAACCATGCTAATGACCGAAACCAGATGAGGATGGCTGAGATGTCTTCCACACGATTTAGACGCATGCATTCATTCTGGCCTGTTGGAAGGGAGGAGCCAGCAGTGACAGGGCACACGTAGACGTGACTGCTCCCTGGCCCGCATCTGGTAGTCATGACTCAGATTTGCTGCAAAAAACTCGATGACTGTGGGAAAAGGGTAATGACGATGCTATGCGAATCCCCGTCACTATAACCCAATCTGCGCGAAAGATCCTACAACCTCCCCAGAATGGTGGTGGTGGTGG
>CACRXP010000194.1:988106-1006715 GCA_902702965.1 Spirometra erinaceieuropaei | reverse complement strand
AGGAGGAGGAGGAGGAAGTCTAGGACCGCATGGAAATGTGAGTGCCATGAAGGCCGCATCAAGGAACCGTTACAGCCTGATGCTAGTTCCTAGGAAGGGCCGAGCTCCCCAGGTAGTTAGCAGCCAGCACCGTTAAAGTGCCACGAGAGAGGGGGGATAAATCTTTGCTGATATAAATGAACAGGCGACTTCCAGCAAGCAGTCCAGAAGAGGAAGAAAGTGCGATCGCTGGAAGAAGTTTGTTGGGCCGACGTTTCGGATTATCACCTGGACACATCATCAGAGACAGTCGTAGAAAAGGAGTAACAGGGGGCGCAAGGTGCGCAGTATTTATAGGGCACGGTTGCCAGGCCGTCACACGAAATTACTCGAGATTACTCGTGTTCATCGCTGGCAGTCGTAGTTGATGCGATGATTGTTTGTCAGTCAGTAAGCGAGTCGTTAATCGCCGTGATTACTTCACCGTTATCGATTCTCGGCGTGACGATCACTCGGCGCTTGGGCTCCGTGACTCCTTGTTCCCGCCCCCTCCCCATGTAGCCTGTAATTTTGCTCAGGCAAAATCGCAAAATAGAATATGATGGGGGAAGGTCATCGCGCTTGTTAATTGAGTTGCATTTTTGAAGAAGGAGACAAGATCGCTGGGACAAGAGCTTTATTAGCCTGACATTTCGAATTCCTGCTCGAACCCATCATCGGAGACGAAAGGAGATACAGATGGTTCATGCACAAGAGGCTGCAGTATTTATAGGATGCAGTCGCCATACTACCGCATACCTATGAATATTCACGTCTCCCCCCCTTAATCCGGGATCGTCGCACTTTGTGTGCTAATGGTTTGGCGCCCGACATTCGCGTCGTTAATTGCTGCAATTTGATCACGTGCGTTGGATGTTGGTGTGATGATTGCTCGACTATCTCACCCACCGACCCTGGCGTTGGGAAAATTGTTCACCTGTGCGCTTCCCGCGTGGCTAATTACTCTGCCTAGGCGAATTCTCAGCATTGAGTATGGTAGGGGAATTTCGTTGCAATTGTTGATGGACTGGGGGCCAGTAAACCATGACTCAAGTAGCCCCCGGCTCACGCGGTTGTCACCTCTTGCGGGAATTTCGACCTCGTCGAATTTGAATGTGTGGCCGGATCTCGTCGAATGAGCCGCAACTTGAGAGCTGGCGTCATTTCTCCACACGGCTGCAGCGTGTTCGGACATTCGCGTTCGGAGTTGTCTTCCGGTTTTTCCGAAGTAGTTGCTTTGTCCGCAACTGCACCAGATCCGATAAACAACTCCAGACGTTGCATGCCCAATGACCTGGCGCCTTGTTGTTGCTTCCGGCCTGCGTGAAACTCCAGCCCCGAGTGATGTGAGGGGCGGCTGACGGCTTCCCAGACGTTCTTCACCTATGGGAACGCTCGCCAAAGTTTGGGTCTGTTTGAAGTTTGTCCCTCGTCGCGTTTACGTATACAGCGGCTGACGAAGTTGTGCGGGTACCTATTCGCTCTAAGCGTCCGTTGAATATATTGTAGTTTAGCAGTCGTGTCTTCCCTTTCACTGCAATGCGTTTCGACACGCCGGTATAGCCCCCTTACGCAACAGCACATGTAGCAGATTGGGTGCTTGCTATTGAAGCTCAGTACTTGCGTCATATTAGTTGCTTTCCTGAACACTTTAGTTTTTTTTTCTACCACTGTTTTTGCGGCAGCCGAGGACGTCAAGGAAGGCCAGCAGGCTATTTTCTTCCTCCTCCATTGTGAATTGTATGTCCGGGAAGACGGCGTTGAGATGTTCTTTGAATTCCAGCACCTGATCCCATTCGATGGCGACGAAGATATCGTCCACATACTGAACCCAGACTTTCGGTCTGTGATATCGGAATACCAGCGACCCCACCCGTTGCAGGACCGCCTCAGCTATGAGTCCCAAAATCAGCGAACCCATTGGCGTGCCCTCCACCTGCTCGTAGATTGTTCCGTCAAATATGGAGTACGTTTTGAGACAGAAATTTAGAAGTTGGAGGATTTGGGCGTGTCCATGGCGCTTCCCCGTCTCATCCTATTTGCCTCTTAGGAGTAGTTAAATGGTCTCGACCGCCAGGTCCTGCGGGATAGAAGTTAAGATGGGGCGTGGCACTGAAAAATACCGTGATGTCGTCTGACAGGAGACATACCCCTTCAAGAATTGTGTCGAAGAGCTGACTGTGGTGTCCGAATCATTATTGTATTGTGGTTGATGAGACTGTGCGTCAACCTCTCCGCCTAACTCATGCCACACGCATGAACTCAGTGCGACCCTTCTAACGCCTGCCATCAGTCGGCGTGACTCCTGACCTGACCTGACTAAACAGCGACGCGTCCCGCCTTTCGAAATGGCAGTTTCTGGTTTATTTGTCGATATCAGTTAGTGGTACCCCAATCCCAGGCTGTAAACTTCATTTTTAAACCCGTGTCGATTGTTCACTGAGCAACACTCACCTCCTGTGATACGGGCCCATGTCTTGTTCGCTGGGCCCGAGAAATGGTCTGGGTAAGACCTGGTCATGTAGCGCAGCACCTGATGAAAATAATGCTATTGGTTGTGCTACTTACTCGTTTTGAGTAGGCGTAATTACACCGACTTTGTACCGTTTACTTCTAACCTGTGGTTTAGGAGTTGGGGGTTAGAAGTAACTCTTCTCCATTACTACCGATTGCCATGTGACAACTCGTGTGGACTGCAGGCTGCTTATTTTCGTTCCACAAATAGTTTGAGTCTTCACACGTCACCTTTCGCCCTCTTAACTGGCGTCACGTGGGGACTGTGAACGCCACCCTATAATCAGCGCAGTTAGGTCCAAACGTCAGGTCCGCCACCTGGGACTAGAGTATCAGCAATTAATGACCACGGAGAAGCCAAAATGATCATCCCAGTGTTTTTTTTTATCTTGGTCGGTGAAACTTCCCGACGATGAGGTGCTCCAACAATAGGGGGGGGGGAGGGGGGGGATGCGGACACTGATTTGCACCGGGTATTTGATCCGAAAACACTAGGGTTCAGCCCGTTAAACTCCATACACGGAATTCTCCGTCCTCATTGCAGCATTACATCCACAATTTTTTTGATATACACTTTTGGATTCTTATAGTTTACACGACCTTACTTACGAATGCTGGTCAGTAGGTACGTGCTCCAGTTTATGCCATCGATTCTGTTAAAAAAACGCCAGTAGTATGCATAAGCATCAAAAATCATTAAATTTTGCCAACACTCGTAAAATCGTGCCAGAATAACAACGATAACGAAGTGCGGTTCTGCGTACCTTGCGAATCCCTTTTATAACCGCTTCTCCCTTTACATATTTTCAGGTAAAAAGGGGTCTAGAAAATCTGAGAAGGAAGGTGGAGAAGAATCTTTCGGAGGAGAGCAATCTGTTTCTGGTACGTCGCCATTTGCCCGCGGGCAGGCCGATCACTTTCTCGAAGTTCGTGAAACTTTTGTCTTTTTGTTCACTGGAACGGTCAACTAGAATGTCCGATAGGAGGATTGGCAGTTGACCTAAAAGTCGCGGGATACTCGTATGAGTGCGCACATCTCATCGGTTTCTGGGCATTTATTCATTGTTGTTCGCCTTTTTACCGTGAGGTCATGCATGACGTTGAGAGGCCACAACTCCGATATCTGCGCTGACTGTTGCTAGAAGGCCTTTACCCACAACTGCGTAATGCAGTTTTTGCTAAGGGGCACTCAGAATGCTCCCATTGCTTTCGGTTTCTAGTCTCCGTTCTTAGGCTAACCCTGTACTCGGTAGCACGGCAAGTTCTTGTTGCATCACCTGACTGAGAAAATACTTTACTTGCTACTTAAATCGGTTAGGTAGCTCGGATAACTTGCGTGTTTATATGGTAGTATCAGCTACCGGCTTGTCTTAGAGCTGGGGATTTGGGGTTGGGTGATCGTAACGTTAACCTCAATGCCAATCGTATTCCTACCCAGTCTTCACTGATTTTGGAACTGATATTAAGCTGTTTATCCCGCTGTGGCCTTCAGCCCTAAAATATCCAAATATCGTCCCCTGCGTTCGCAAAAGGACTAGAGGATGTCAAACAGGATTTTACCGAGGGGGGGGGGTGAATGAGGGTTACCTTTTTCATTGGCGCGTTTCCCATGCGCGCATACTGTTGCCGTCAACGGCATTCATCTACTGCGTACAGGGTTGGTTTGGCGTCTCCATAGGCTCGCTTCCATAAAGCGTGCTGAAGGATTGATGCGCTTAAGTGGCTCTTTGGCCACTTTTATCGTTCCCACCCGCGCAACCCGCGTTTGTGACAGATCCTTATTATTGATGACCCGTGGTCTTGCGACAAGATAAACTAACCACAGGCCTCAGCCGACCATTTTTTAATCTCAGACAGGGGGGAGGCGACCTACAATCGGGATCCGCGTCTAGTTGGTAATTGAACTGCTGATCGAAAATGAAACAGCAGTGACCATTTCGGCATTCTTGTCTCTGGTGTTCATATTTCACAATTATTGATCATCACCTGTGAAGTCCTGGGCCGAATCCCCATATGCCGTTTTGCGCCCAGGGAAGATCAGTCGACACAACTTCCGCGTAAATATGAACGCTCCAGACTACTGTCGGCAGACTATTCACGCGCTGTGCGGCTGGCTATTCGCCACTTTCTAAAGGGTCCACATTTTATTCCATAAGCACACCCTACGTATTTCATTTAAGTAAGCTCTTTCTTTTCAAATCCAGGTTGTCTGGCGATCCATCCAGTCCGAGGTCACACGGCAATGTACGTACTATGAAGACCTAATCAAGAGGTGCTACGCTGATTCCGGTTTGGCCCTCGACTTCACGATTTCGGATTTACAAACCTACTTCAGCGAGATCGCTAGCGCCCCCAAACGCCACGCTCTCGGCGACGCCCTCCGTTCCTAGCCCGTAGATGCTGCACTATTGTCATTTCCTTTTTTATTATCTGCTTTTATTTCTTCATATCCCGATTTTTATTTTTTCTTGTATGTGATCAATAAATGAAGTATACCCTTCAGTGTCTTGTTTTCACCAGTCTGAAATGAGGGAAGTCTACTTTAGATTGATCATCGACCCTCGTACTAACCTGGCAGGCCGGAAAATCTTCCGGTTGCAATTTATCAGTTCCGATAAAATAATCGTTCGCAACGGTAGAAGCATCGGTGAGGCACAGGTCCGGACTTCTCGCTAGCACAGTTGGTGACCTAACTCACGAAATATGCTTAATTAAACGAGCAAATGCGCACCAGTCCGAAATCAGTCCCAATGCATCCACCCAGCACCAAACTAGTGATGAATGCCTCCCAGTTAAGTGAGGATGCGAAAGTACTGCAGGTACCATTACATTGGTTGGAGAGAAACACTTTTCTAAGGAAAAGTGCTAGTGTTAGAAACGCAAGAATTCGTGTCACACTAGCGAACTCGAATTTCTGAAGTACACGACGCTTGTCCATGTAAAAAAACTAAGTGAAACGGCATGAACATTGTAATATTTAGGGAGTCACTTTCTTACGCCCCCTCAACTAGCGTTAAACTTCTGTTGCCATTCGGGACCGTTGGGTTAGGTTTCCGACGATAGGCCGTCTTGGCTTCAAAGTTAGTACCCTCTTCAACGATTCCCAAGTTGTGTGCTGTCAGAGGCCTGGTCCTAGATCCACTTCAAATCGGATAGGTTGTTCGCCACTCCCGGCAAAACATGGTTATGTACTTTTACTCAGTCATTTTAGTCTATTCTGACAGAGAAAGGTCAAAGCTGATATTTTGTTATCTGTGTGGGCTAGAAATATCCCCGGATTGACGTATGTCTTTGGCCTCAACCGCAACCATCTTGTAGGCCAGGGGGAGGCCGATGCGTCGTTTAATTGAACTGCCCGTACTTCCACTCGGTGAGGCCACTGTCATTCCTGGTCGGGCATGTCTCTTTCATAGGTACGTAAGGTGCTACTGACAGGCAAGGAAGACCGGAATGGCCATTTCAGGCTTATTGACCGTCATCACACAGCCCCAAGTGTGGATCACTTGAGATTCGAACCGGGGGTTTTTAGTCATGGAGTTTGACACTGCCATTGAGACACGGGCCCGTTGTCCTGTCGGTTTTGATCGGGAATATTATGTCGCGAGCGGCATCTCCCTGCCGTGAGGATCCGAGACAGTGGGTCCGGGGAACTCGATCCGTGTCTTCGGTGACGAATGCCGAAGGTCCTGATGGACTGTGTCGAGCAGGGTCTTGAGTTGGTCACTTTGACATCTCCAGCAACACCTTCGGGTCTAGGGTAGCAACCTTGTTCTCATGAGCAGATTGGCCAAGAGTCCGTTTAAACAACTTCAGATGTCCCCCATGCCTTCTCGTTCGGGGCAAACGTCACGTAAATAAGCCGTATACAAGCAGCAGTGACATGAAACCTTTCGTTCGCCACCAGCATTCAGTCACCGAAAGCATTAATATTTTTCTTAACCGGTTTCTCAATTTTTTCCAGCATCCTGGAATACGCAATCTTGATTTCGATCCCTGAGCCTGAAGAGAATAACGGACTTCACATGGACAACGAAGATGACAGGCTGGAGTCCAAACCACAGAGAGACAACAATAAATTGGATACTGCGGTTATCACGGCTAGTAAACTACTGCACCATTTTCGGCAAATACAGTGAATGTGCTAGCTCATGAGACGTTGGGCGAAAATCAGAAATGAGATTTCGACTCGAAAAGTTTACCGTGCAGCGTAACCCCATGATAATCCAGTAGCTTTAGGATGCCGGTTTTTGAACGAATTTTTTTCCGGTCGCTTGCGAGAACGACGCTCTGCGAAAAAGGGCTGCTTTTGTAGTGAAAATTTCTCTCATTGACATTCGATGCCCTTATAAATTTAAATATATTCTGTAGAAAACATGCACAAAATATTCATTCTCTTACTCATTTGGTAGAAAGTGTCACCTGGAAATTCTATACTTGAAGGAAGGGTATAATTCAGTCTTAAAAAACTTCCGATTCCCGAATAGTTTAGAACCCGATCTGCCATTACATTTGCATTCAAGGTTTCCAAACTCTAAGTTATAAAGTTTCCGTGTGGGGAAAATCTTAGATTTCTATATGTTATTGGTAGAAGACCATATGGGGTTCATAAAATTAAACTGTATAATTGGGTCACATTGTGAATTTCACAAGCAACATTAGTAAATGCAGAGACACGATGCTTTATGAACGGTCTTAAAAAATATCATAATTAGAAACCTTCTTAAAATTACATCATGTGTTTCCTTCACGCATAAAATTTTAAAGATAAAAAAACAAATATTTTTATGCATGTTTTCTATGAAATGTTTTCGAATTTATAAGGACATCGAAAACCAATGAGAAAAATTCGTACTACTTACGTAGTCCTTTTTTACAGGGCGTAGTTCTTGCAGACGACCGGAAAGAAGCTCGTTCAGAAGCCGGCGTTCTGCGTAACTGAAATATTTTAGGATTATGCTGCACGGTGATTAATATTACGACCCTACTTGGGTAATCTTTTCGGGTCGAAAGTTCCGGCCAACATTTCATGAGTTAGCACACCTACTATAGAGAAGTCAGGACATCTCCTGTATGTGCCAACGGCTTTTACCGGCGCGACACCTCCATTCTTGCTGCAGCGACTTAATTGCACGGCCACAGTGGAACTGTAGCGACTGTCGTCTGCTTCCTGGCGACATCAGTATCGTACTGCCTCCGGAGGTATTCAGCGGTGGCGATCCTGGAAGGGGACACAGTGAAGTCAGGGGACAAAGAGTGACGGATGGATTCGTCGTGCTGACAGTGCGGTGGGTGGCCAGGCATCTATCATGGATAGTCTGGAGCTGCAACCTTCTTTCACTGTTGGAACGCGTTTGAAAGAATTGTGCGCTGGTGGGGCTGGTCCGTTGCAATTCAGTCTTGTAGACCAACCTAGAATTGTTCCTCCCCTCAAGTTCTTGTGGCGGAGAGCAATAGCAATCAGGGCTGTGCGTGAATTCTCTAAAAATCTTTGTTGATATCAGTGCACTGGAATAAAATCTCGGCTAAACTGTGGCATAAGAACCCCCCTCACAAATAAGCACAGCTCTATTGAACAAAACGTTGAATTAAAATAATCCGAACTACTCAATACAAATCAGTAGGAAAGCTGTAGACGTAAATTACAAGGGATGTTTTTATAGCTGACATTTAACTAAGTCTTCAAGGAGCCCTCGTGGGGCTATCCCCGTGGGTCACTTAAACTCAGTAACATTCAGCAGGCCTGAATTCGGCGTCTGTTTTATAGTGAAGACCCTGCGGAATGAAACCCTCGCACCCTACTTCCTTACCGAAGTAAAGATTAACGCCGGAGACTTACGGCGGATGGTTGTTAAATAACCAGTCCCGCCATCAGAGATTGTTTCTGTCCTTGTTTCCGGACACACGCGAACGATGACGTCCAGCCCCTTAATATGGTGGACCCAGGGCCAGTGGCCCGCGCTTGAATAGTGATGGGGACTTGCGCCGCATCTACCACACTCTCCCCTCTCTCGCGTCCCCCCCCCTGAGTTCTGTGGCAAAACAGAGTGAGGACGATCGGGGGGCAGAACTGGGGGCAGTGGTTGACAAAGCTAAGTAGCCCGTCCGCTGCTGTCCCGCGCAGGACCCGGTCAGCGTTACGATGAATTTGTTTTTTACAGAAACTACGAAGGGGCCGGCTCCGATTCCATTTGAATAAGAGTGCCATGGAGGCCACAGTTAGCAGGAGCCATTGGAGGCCTGACTCTTCTTCCTACCTGGAAGACCCAGTTATCCCAATCAGTACGTCTCACGACAAGACAGAGCTTTTAGCTCACGGGGATAATTTTAAAACGCTTCAGATTGCTTATGTTGAGGACGGTGGCCCCAGAATCGACCTTTCTCTTCCCACTTCGAGCCAGTCCGTCATCTGGTGCCCGGATGGAGAGTATTTAGGGCAATGGTAGGGGGCGCTCACCGATCGTCCTTACGGAACTCACTCGTTCCGTTGTGCCTTACGGTCTCTATCTCGAGCCCAACCAGCAGCCGCATAGCGGCGCATTGTATATCCCCCGATCGAAACCGACAAGGCAACGGGCTCGTGGCCCAGTGGTTAGAGGCGTTGACTTCTAAATAACAGGTCGCGAGTTCGAGCCTCGGGTGTGCCACACTTCGGGGTTTGGTCTAACTGCCTGACGACGGCTAATAAGCCAGAAATGGCCATTCCAGTCTCCCTTGTCTTTGTCAATTACTGCCATTCTGCCAGTATTAAGGACTTTTGGCAGCGGCGCTGGGTTGTCCCAACAGGATCCTTGCGATGACTCTCATGCCCTGATTAGGACACTAGGCGGGAGAATTTTCTCCCAACTCCTGTGGTCTGCCTTTTTTCCTTCAATAGGCATCCAAACGCTCACAGGAGCGTCGCTGTCTGAGTGTGAGCCCCACGAGAAGCAGAAAAAATGACTCCCGAATGCCTGAGGCAACTACCACCCCAGCATCTCAATGGATCACCCCTCAAACGGCAAACGTCATGGCCGGTTGAGGGAAAGCCCCACCAGGAGGCTGCGAAATGTTCCGCAAAGCCGGAGGCCATATGACTATATGACATCTGAAGGGATTTTCAGGGCGCATTTTAAGAGTGCACTAACCAAAAACAGTTACACTGGGCTGACACTCAAGATAGGCCTCGTGAGTGAAGTTCGAGATCGGCATAAGGCAGAAGACTGCAATAGAAAGTGCGTTGAAACTATCACCCGGACTAGAGGAGTACATCAGAACTTTTCGTAAACACGGTTTTGGTACTTTAATCAAACGAGAACTCTTTACTCTGAGGTTAACGAAGAGGACTAAAGTACACCTTGTTTTATGAGAATAGGCAACCAGGCACTTAACTATATGAATAATTGTAAGTAGAAGAAACAACCGCTGTCGTAGTTGGAATAACCCATAAAGGCAGCTTCAAATACAGACCAGGGGAGGAGTCCAAGGAAGCAGTCTTGAAGAATGAGACATGATCGCTGGGACAAGAGCTTTATTGGCCTGAGGTTTCGAATTTCTGCCTGAAACCATCATCAGAGACAAAAGCAGATACGGCTGGTTCATGTACAAAGGCCTGCAGTATTTATAGGATGCGGTCGCCATGCTACCGCATACCTATGGATATTCACGGCTCACCCTTCCCCTTCATCAGGGATCGTTGCACTTGGTGTGATGACTCTTTGTTTGGCTCCGAACGCAACTGGCCGAGCACGCTGCAGCGGTGCGGAGAAATGACGCCGGCTCTCAAGTTGCAGCTCATTCGGCGAGATCCGGCCACATATTCAAATTCGACAAGGGCGGACATTCTCGCTAGAGGTCACAACCGCGTAGGCCGGGAGCTGCTTGAGTCATGGTTTACTGGCCCCCAGTCCATTAGCAAGTGCAACGACCTTCCTCTTCCATACACAGTGCTAAGATTTCGCCTAGGCGGAGTAATTAGTCACGCGGGAAGCGCATAGATGAACAATTTTCCCAACCCCAGGGTCGGTGCGTCAGATGGTCGAGCCATCATCGCACCAACATCCGACGCATGTGATGAAATTGTAGTAATTAACGACACTAATGTCGGCCATCAAACAGTCAGCACACCAAGGGCAACGATCCCCGATGAAAGGGGGGGGGGACGTGAACATTAATAGGTATGCGGTAGCATGGCGTCTGCATCCTATAAATACTGCAGCCCCTTGTGCATGAACCACACGTATCTGCTTTTGTCTCTGATGTTGGGTTCAAGCAGGGATGCGAAACGTCAAGCTAATAAAGCTCTTGTCCCAGCGATCGTGTCTCCTTCTTCAAAAGGCTGCATCCTCTGTCAAATGGAAGATTTTCCCAAATGCATGGAATTGTCACTCGAGACGTCCCGGAGATTAAAGTCAAAAAATGCCAGACACTTTCATATACACTAGATCACCTCCACACAACTGCTTCTAGAAGAAGCTGTGGGTCATGTCTGATATGTTCGGAAGGGCAAATGATGCACGAAGAAGGGCGGAAGGAATAAGAGCGTGATTGCTTCATTAGGGACGGCTTAACTCTCTCCTTCCCTCCCTCTCTCACCTAATAAGGTTTCTGCCCTGTGTTGTGGAGAAGGGCGCGGCGATCCCATACTGAGTTTCGGAGACTGACAAAGTGCTGATTGGTCGCTGATGGTGCGCGACATGGCGCCTACCAGGTAAATGTGTGTCGTTAAAACAGGCCACGCGGTGGAGGCGCTGGACAAACACGGCGGCTAGATCGGAGTTCGGCACTGGGGGTATGGTGGAACGCCCAGGCGGAGGCTCTTGCCGCGCCAATTGAAGTCTGAGCTGTCCCCTTTTCTTCTTGGTATGAAATCCTTGTCTTTGGACCTCGAGGACCAGAGGGTGTGGTGGTACGCCTAGGCGCGGTTTTTCGCCGTGCCAGCCGCCCGCATCTTCTTGACTCTGTGTTGACAGTAGATCCAGACGAGGCAGGGAGGAGAGAGTGAAGTAGATGCTGTGCAAGTCTGCTCTAACTATAGACGAATCCACGCGCAAGTCACCGTCCCTACTGTCACCCTGCTATGGAACAGTCAATGGAAATCGTCGACTAGGATGGCCAATTCAAAAGCTGGCGCCAGTCGACTGATTAGAACCGTTTTCTAGTATACTGATCGGCAGTCCAAAGTTGGCGCATCCACAGTCTAGTGGGTTCGGACTTCACTGACTGTCCATTTCGGTCGTGACGTAGAGCAGAGCAGGGGCTTTTGTGATAGCCTGCACATGGCAGCCTTTGATTGGTTGCGCGTCCGTTTGGAAGGATATGCCTATGCCCGGTCAACCTTTCGAGGATACGACCACCAGTACTGTGGTAAAGACGGTTTGGACAGGGACGCAGCCCTACTTCACCCGTTTGTTGTCACGTTGGTATCAGATGTTGATGCCGTCCTGAGTCTCCCAGGGAGTCGCGGGGAGATCAAAATTTTCTCTCCACATACCAGATGTGGTGTATAGACTGGTTCTGATTTCTTGATATCTTCACTGTGGCCGTCGGACTGCAACGATTATGTCGCCGCCTCCATGCAGTGTCGGGGATTGCCAGGGAGATCCAGGGGGATATCCTTGTTCCAAACATACATTCAGCCGATTGAGAAAAACGCGGACAAATATCGTGCAATAAATAGTGAGAAGAGAGGGAAAGAATGATCGCGTGCCGGAAATATTGCAGGCTTTGCCCACGCCATCAAATATTTCAGGTATCACGGAGGCAAGCATGGTTTGAGGATCTCTTTACCTTCCAGACTCGGACAGCGGCTGGGGTGTGGGAGTGGGAAGGGAGAGTGAGGTCGACGACTCAGCGCACTTTCTCCTCACTATAAACAATCTGACGCGCTTGAAGCTATCACGGTGCGCTAAAAGCCGTGGCTTGGAAGGTTGCCAACTGACGGGGTAACTTGGACCTCCTCGTTGACTGGAGGCGGTCTGAGAGTCAGGCTGCAATGGCTCCTTTTTAATGTGGCCTTTATGGCACTCCCATCACAGTGTGGGATCCGAGCCAGGCGTTGGCGGCACGCCTAGGTGCGGCTTCGGCCGTGCCAGCCTCCAAATCTCTCTTGCGTTGGTTGAAATCTTGGTTATTGTTGTGTGGACCAGGGGGTGTGGTGGAACGCCAAGGTGAGGATCCGTCCGAGCCATCCACCTGCGGCCTCTCTCGTCTCCGGTCTTCTTGACACTGTCTTGACACCGGGCCCAGGCGAGGGAGGAGGAGAGAGTGAAGGTAGATGCTACGCAAGTCTACCGGCACTATAAACCCCTGCGTAAGTCACCGTCCCTGCTCCCATTGCTGCTGCAACTGTGGGGCACACGGCGGACATAATCGAAACCGATGGTCGAACTGTCACCTTCCAGATTTCGACCATAACTGATGCAGATTTGCACGCCTTGATGGCCAGTCCAAAGTTGGTGGGTCTGGTGGGTTAGGACTCCACTGACTGTCCGTTTCGGTCGTGAGGCATAATGCATAGTTGTTGGCGAAAGGCAGGGCATGTGGGATGGCCTGCAAATGACAGCTTTTGGTTAATTTCTTGTCGGTTCGGCGCAACGATCGGGTGAAGGACCCCCAAGCATACAGCACCAAACAAAGGTGCCTGTCCTACGGGACAAGGGGGGTAATAGAGTTTTTACGGGCGGCGCCTATTTATGCACAGAGGCATGACAACATAAGTGTAGATAATTGGTAAATTCGTTTTTCGGACGGAAAAGTTTTGATGCATTGACATATGTAGCAACCGAAATTAAGTAGGACAATTAAAAACTAAGCATTGTGTCCACAACGGTCGTTTCTCAACTCTCTGAGTTGAAATGATTGTAGATAATGCACCAGGCCGTCTAGAACAGACGGCACAGCCTTATACGGTGAAACATCAGACCGAAATAATCGTGTGGGAATAAAACCCCCTTAAGTAAGTTAGGTAAGTATTCTTTGTACGCCAAAGGTGCTTGGGGTCCATCACCCGATCCTTACCCGGTTCGGCAGGATATGCCCATGCCTGGTCGATCTTTCCAGGATACGCCCACCGGCATTGCGGTAAAGACGGCTTGGTCAAGGACGCAGTCCTGTTTCATCCGGTAGTTAGACCGCCGATTTCGACGATGTCCACCTTGTGCTCTACAGCAGGGCGAGAGCAGGGGCGGTGGCTTGCGCTTAAATCAGTGGTAGACTTGTGCAACATCAACCGAACTTTCTCATCCTCCACGCCTGGACACTATGTCAAGACGAAATCGTGAAGACCGGAGGCGGGAGAAGGCGCAGGTGGCTGGCGCGGTCGGAATCCCACATAGTCGTACCACCATACATCCTTGTCCATAAGAAACACTTGATTAACATATTATACTACAACACTAACAGAGGAGTGGCACGGATCCCAGCTGGGCGAGCCTGCAACTGGACATGCCATCACATCCCAGTGTCGGAACTTGTTATGAGTGCGTATCCACGATAACGCCTGTTGGGCTCCGGTCTAGCCCTCGTGTTACTCCAGCACATTTACCGCGTGATCCATCTTAGGGGCGCACCCGCTCCACCCGATGTTTGTGCCGTCGTGAGGCTGCCTGGTCGTCATCGTGAACCGTCTGAGACACCGGAATCTCCTCTTCGTCTGTGAGAGACAGTGTAGAGACTAATCCTGATTTCCTAACATTTTTCCCGGGGGGGGGCATAAGGCTGCGATGGTTATGCTAATGACTCCACTTAGAGTTGGGGATCCACACTGCCATTCAGGAAGATGTCTTCTGCTCCAGACTTATATTTAGACGGTTGGGAGGAACGCGAACAGATATTCCGCAATAAATACTGAGAAGAGAGACTTCCCGATGACTGTCCCTGTTGCCTTTTTGGGAGAACAGTGATTGTGCGCCGGGAATCTCGTGGACTTTGTCAACGCTAGCAACTTTTCTGGTATCAGAAAGGTAATCGTGTTCATGACCGGAGGGCCATTATATCCATAGATTTTGACTACAGCTGAATCGAGATCGAACTCCCGTACACACACGAAAGTTCAACCTTCGGTTTCGACGATGCATACCGTGTACTCCACATCAAGGCGGAGCAGGGAGGGCGACTTGTGCGTGAGTTAATTCACAGTGGTGGTGGAATTGCGCAACATCTACCGCACCCTCTCTTCCTCACTCCCCACCTGGACTCGGTGTCAAGACGGAGTCAAGAAGACCGGAGGGGAGGGGAGAAGGACGCAGGTGGCTGGCGCGGCCGGAGCCGCACCTGGGCGTGCCACCACACTCCCTGATTCACATAGCAAAGTACCAGGAGTTTTCGCCAACAACAACAACAACAAGGACCAGAGCGACGAGAATGACTAGCCAAGCATGCCCGCAACCTGTGCACCTAGCGGGAGCGCAAGTGCACCTACCGGCAGGGAACCAGGTGTCGGGGAACCGCCAGCGCACACCAGACTGCGAGTGCCATGGTTTGCTGACACGCACGCACGCACGCACGCAAACACACACCCGCATGCACATGGTCGATATTCGGTTGACGTAAGCGATGACGTCCACCGATGTCTCACGGGCGGTGAATTCGTCTATGGTGAGGCAGACTTGCGTCGTATCTATCCCACCCTCCGTTCTCACACTCACCGGGTTTCACTGACAATGTGGTGGTAAGACGATTAGAGGTAGGGCTTGGTTCAATGACTGAGAGAGCTCAACAGCCCGTCTACACGTCTCCCGCACGACCAGGCCCCTAATTCCACATGCAACAGGTTTTATGCGGGAGGGTATCTCGGGTCTGACGTAAGCGTGACCAAATCCGGACGGAGTCATTACAGTCTGACCCTCGTTTCTGACTAGGACCAAGTTATCCCGTCAGTCGGCAACCCTCCAAGGCGCGATTGCTAGCTCCATCGTTATATTTTAAACGCGCGTTTGATTGTTTGCGGCGGGGAAGTTACGTGCTGGATACGATTCGGATCTCCCTTTCTCTTACGAGGTTTTGCGGGTCGAGGTTAGAGGATGTGAAGGTGGGCGCAGTGGTCGATTTGACATGCACGGCAGTAATTATGGTCTGACACAGACTCTGCGCGGTTCGACAAATTCATGCCACAGGTCAAGTAGGCCACAGTCTCGACCATTTCAGCTGCAGTGCCGTCCGCCTAAGAGATACATACGCACAAACACGCACATGAACCCATACGAACATTCACTCGCAGGTCGGTGCACCTACTTGGAACAAGCCAAATGAACGATTTGACGTCTGACTAGACGTGTGCGACTGACGTCATTCAGGAGTACCGGAAACGCCATAGCGCTCATAAACGGCATAGCGCTCATAGCGCGGAAACCTACCACGAGCACTAACTCCATGTGAGGTTAGTAGTTTTGCTATGAATGTATACTGAATGATTTCATCTTACAAGACAGCGATCGTTCAGGTCAATGCGGTATATGAGAGGGAACTAGAAAACAAGTCGGGTGGAACAACTTGAGGAAGATTCGAATGTAACAAAACGACTGAAAAATACTGGGGCCCACGAGCGAACTACCTATAATGACAAAGGGCGTCGCCAAACCTTCAACAGACATCTACCATGGTTTTTAATGCGCGGTTTGGTGCTTTTGACCTCTTGCCTTCTGATCCGAATTCAAAGTGGACGAAAACACCCGTCTCCGTGAGCGGCATCAACTGTGACCGGCACATTAGTTGGATGGATCCTAGTTAAGGCCGCTCAAGAGGGCTCAAACAAATTCTGTTCTCAGATCCATGGGATGTCGCGGTGTGGGAAGCGAGTCAAAGCGATGATTCCCACGACGGACTGCGCTAAAAATGTGTTGGATCAAAGGTGCTCAGGGAGGCTCACGGTACGCGTTTAACGGGCTGTGCTGGGTCGGCGGAAGTCCATAACAACTGCTGTACACGCTCGTGGCACGCCTCGGAGGCAGGCCTTTATACCGCATTAGGCACAATTCAGCCGCCTGATAGGTGATAGGGCTGTGGTGAGGTACCTGACTAATTTAACTTTGACAATTTAGTCCCATCTTCTTTGATCGCATTGCTTGTTTGAATGTGACGAGAAACGACACACCTGTACAACCCGCCTTGCTAGCGTGCTCTGCTGTGGTATTCTGTTGTCAGTTTTCTTAACGTTCAAAAATCTCTATATTATTCACTGCTCCGATTTACTTGCTGCCTTTAAGGCTAGCGGCTCGTGAGATATAACTCTTTAGTTCGTGAGAAAATTATTTATTTACGACAGGTCCACGGGTATGGTATGCAACCCTACTGGGAAAATTATAGTTAATTGCGACCCTAACGGCAACCGTTACGAACCACAACTGCTTAAATACGGTGAGGAGGTAGATTTCTAAACCTAACTTTCACCTTTCTAGGGCTAGGGTTGTTAGTATTGGGTTATGGTTTACATTTGAGGTTGAGGCTAGGACTGTAGTCTTGGTTTAGGGTTAAGACCGGGATCGGAGTTAGGGTTAGGGTTTTATGATCGTGGGTAGGTGGTCGAAGTTAACATTATGGTCTTAAAATTTGAGTTAGGGTTACGACTGTGTTAGTGCTTAATTTCAATTTTTACGGGGTAGCGGTTAAGGCTACTGACTACAGGCATGACCCCGGTTTCCGTTAGGGTTGCAGTTAACTATAGTTTTCTCAGTGGGGTTACATACTACACCCCTGCCCCTAAGAATAAGCCAACTCCTAACACTAACCCTAACCTTAAGCGTAGCCCTTATCCTAAATTCGAGCCCGATATGGGCACATTTGTCGATACAGGCAAAGATGCGAGTTCCAGGAACTAGCTGATAAGAAAAAGCGATCGCTGGAACAAGGGAATTATTTGCCTTACGTTTCGGATTCTTACTCGAACCCATCATCAAAGACAGTGGCATAAACGGGCAGATTTGACGTCATTGACGCTATTGAAGGTGGGAATCGGCGAATCGTATAACCCACTTCCCGACCGATTATCAGCCAAACCGTTACGAACCACACATGCCTAGATAAGGTAAGAAGAGTGATTTCCAAACAACCACCCAGGGGGTTACGTAGCCTACTTTCACCGAAAATCCATTCTCATGACACATCAGCACGTAAGTAAGGAAGACGACTGGCCCAAGAGTCGGAGAGTTTTTTTATTACTCTGGCCTTTCGAATTCGTGCAGCAGTCCATCGTCAGAGATAGTACCAACGACAGAACGAGCGACAAATAAAGGGGAGAGAGAGCTGGCCAATAACCGATTGATGATGTAGAGCTAGAGGTGACTGTGTAGGCTGTGTAAGCCGGGGCCAGATCGATAAATCGATCGATTGATTACTTCTCCGAGGCCAAGTATTCAACCAATTTTCGACCTCTATTGTTTCCAGCGTGGGCGACTACTTCGGTGGATGAGAAATCAAACTTATGACTCATTTCGTAGGTGTGGGCAGCCACTTGCTTATGTGCGTGCATGCGTGAACCGGGCATGTGCCGAGTCTGACCTGCGTTGGGCACTTTGTAGAAATTTCGTAATCTGTCCTTCTTTACGATGACAAACATATCGTTTACGTAATGGTACCAAAATACTGGCTTATATTGGATGAAGGCAAGTTTTCCGTAGGACCAGTTCTGTCACTAGGCCGGAGACCATCAAGCTCAACGGCACATTCCTCATTATAAAAGATCTGGTGCGGTTGACACCATCACAGCACGCTCTCAGTCACGGTTTGGGAGATTGCCAAATGAGGGGGGGGGGTAACTTTGTCACTCTCATGTTACAACGCCACCCTTGTAATATGGCCTTTATGGTACTCTCACGGAAGCGAGCTTTGAGCTGTACTGACCGTGGCCTGTTACAACCGAAGTGGGGACCAGGTCGTGCGAGACACTCGTAGACATGTGACGCATCCGATCGTGCTGACTCTGTCTTACCACCGGAGCCGGGAAGGCGTGTAAGAGTGAGAGGAGAGAGTGTCGCAGGTGTTGCGTTCACTCGATGAGGCAGGCAGCGGATGTCGTCGCTCTCAACGGTCGAAATGTCTACGTGAAACGACTAGGAGTGAGCATTTGCGCAGTGATTAGCTGAACGGGACTCTACGTGAAGAGGA
>CACRXP010000194.1:966537-985534 GCA_902702965.1 Spirometra erinaceieuropaei | reverse complement strand
TGACCTAAAAACCAAACCGTTCAGGAAAGTGATAAACATGATGCAAGTAATGAATTTTAACAGTAAACACCCCATTGGTCACAAGCGCAGTTGTGTTAGGGCGCTAAGTCAGTGCTTTGAAATGGAAGTCAAGGTTGCTGAATTACAATATCTTCGACGGGTACTGAGAGTTCATTGTTCGAGAGGGCTCATTCTGGGTAGTCGTTACCCTGAAGGGAAACTTTCGTATTTGGGTGAGTTCAGGTCCTGCGAATACGTGAGTTTCATTTAGCGGCTAAAGTTTGACGGAAATAAGTTAAGCGCAGCGTTCCGCTGTGAATACTGCCGAGTCTGGCCATAGCTCCTCTATAAAGTCGTCTTTTTTACATGTGGAAGCGATCGCTAGAACAAGAGTTTTATTCGCCTGAAGTTTCGGATTCACGCCCAAACGCATCATCAGAGGCAGTAACAGGTATGGGTGATCCGTGCACGAAAGGTCGCAGTGTCCAATAAATGCAGTCGCTATGCTACTGCATACCTGAGGTAATTGACCGCTGTCCCCTTAATCGAAGATTATTGCCCGCGGCTGCGTTAATTGCTTGATGGCCGGCATGCAAGTGGTTAATTGCTGAAATCGCATCACCCGTGTTGGATACTGACGTGACGATGGCTCGGCCACCTGGCTCACCGGCTTGCGCGCGCCCTGAGTGGTCAATTACCTTGACCAGCCTATGGCTCAGCACGGAGTATGGAGTAGGAATGTCGTTGCACTTGTTGATAGACTGAGGTCCCGTGAACCATGACTTGAGCAATTCGCGACTCACGCGATTATCCCCTCTCGGGAGAATTTCGGCCTCATCGAGTTTGAATGTTTGGCCGGGTCTCATCGAATGGGCCGCCACCTAAGAATTGGCGTCAGTTCTCCGCACCGCTGCCGCGTGTTCGGCAATTCGTGTCCGGAGCAGTCTTCCAGTTTCTCCGACGTAGTTGTTTTATCCGGCAGATCCGGCAAACGACTCCAGATGTTCCTTGCCGCGGCAGTGGGTCTTCTGGTCTCAAAACCTGACGCCTTTTGTTGACTCCCGGTCTGTGTGCAGCTCCAACCCCAAGTTGTAGGAGAGTAGCGTAGCAACTACGTTCTATAAATACTGCAACTTCCTGTGCACAAATCATCCATATCTGTTTCTGTCTCTGATGATGGGTTCGAACAGGAATCCGAGAAGTCAGACAAATAAAGCCCTTCTTCCAGTGATCGCTTCTACTTCCTGTCAACTAATAATGCTATTACAACAACAACTACTGTCATTCTCATGGTTGATAGTACTGCTGCTACTGCCATGGCTTGAGAAACTACCCACAGTCAACACCTCATTCGCTCCTTCAGGATAGGACTGCGTAATTCCCAGCTAAACGACCTCCACACACATCCAGGTCCCCTATTTTGCATTCCACTCTCACGCGACGTAGCACAAACTGAGGCGGTGCAATCGCCCCCAAGTGACACTGCAATCGACACACACACACAACACACACCTGTGAAGAGCCCAGGCGTCACCCGCTGGTTGTAGGTGGGAGTCAGATCCTGCGATTGGTGCACGAGACTGCGAGCCTGTAGGCGGCAGTCTGCGGAGTCGTCATGCTGCCAAAAGGTGATTCGTGGCGCACGCACAGGGCAAACACCAGAAGCATTGCTCACGCTGCTCTATGAACCAGTGGTGAGCACGTGGACTACCGGCGCAGACGACACGGAGAGAGAGAGAGCCGTGGTGGCGATCAGCACGACTCCTTACTTCCCCCAGCGTTTGCGGAGCTCCGGTGAGAATTTGAATCACATTTTTTGTTGCAGTTACTGCTCCCAGTTTAGTTCATCCTTATAATGGTGTAGGCGGTATGTCCAGCCGGTTAGGTTAGGCGCGCTATTCAGTCACCGTCTGCCCAGCTGTGACGACTGTTGAGGCAGACTAGGGAATGCCGACTTCTCCCCCAAAGAGTTCTTGGAGGAGTCGGAGCTGGGATGGCAGTGCACAAAAAAAGACCGCAGGCGGATGTCAGGAGGTAGATGAGACGGATTCGCCGGCGAGACGAAAGGTCTCAGACCGAAGAACCCGCTGGCGGAGGGCCCTATTACCCCCTATCGAATAACTTAAGAAGTTTTCAAGCCCGCCAGATATCCGCCAAGGGGTCTGGGCGGCGAAATGGGAAAAAATCGATCAGCTCAGGGCCGTCTAGATCAGCAAATCATTTGATTCGATTTTGGGTCCTCAACGTTTAGAAAATGGTGAGTCAATCAAAAGTTTAATAAGTCGGTCCTGGAGTGCTACTACTTCATTTGAAAAGGTCTCAGAAGTCTGTGTGCCTGTAGCACTGGTAATTTCCCCATATTCCGCACTTAGGACTTTGAGTTGATTTCTTTCTCCGACAAACAACTTTCCCAGACGGAATTCACCTAAAAATTTAAATGCAAACCTTGAGTAACAACTCATTAGGGGGCAGTCAATCTCAAGTAGACGGGCAGTTGTGGTAATTATATGTAAATAACAGGCAGCGGAAGAACTGCGAGATACTATAACGTCTCTTTAGCGTCAACAAGGTAACCTTGCTTTTTAACCTACAGCCTGAATAACAGCGGGAGCGACTTTGCATATTTCCTGGGGAAGTCTTGCCGTCGAATAACCGGCTCCTCTCCGGTTAGGTAAGGACTCTACGACATCAAGGCATAACATTCTGACCGGGGTCAATCTTTACCAATCCTACGTTAATTTGGGGTAGCGTATAGACCACAACGCCCTATATCTCCAACAAAGACAACGCTCGCAAGCACCAGTAGACATATGACTCCCTTGATAAACTGCACACCATCATAGATTACTTATAAAATGGGACATTACATCGAAATAATTGCAAGGCGAAGGCTGTTTCGTCGGATCTGCGTCTCTAGAATTGTCATCCTCATTGTAGTCAGCAACAGTCTAGCGTTGCTAAGATTAAACGGTTCGTCGAGTTCAAGGTCACACCTTTTAGTCGCACAATGACTCACATCTACTTGACTGCACTTGCAAATCACTAGCTACGCTGTTAGGCCCACACAATTTTCTCACAACTTATTTCATAAACGCCACAGTCTTTCTTCGTTAAAAAAATAACGAGAGCACCCTACACTGCAGGAAATCTAGCAATCTCGGCAAGTTGCAGCGAGATCAGGCATGAACGCTGAGTTTAAAACCAGGAAACAGAAGTTTCTAAATGCTCATTGCAAAGGCCTCTAGCATTGTCGTTTTCTAACGTCGAGTACTTCTCCGAACAAAGCACCTACCAGGAATTACTCCAAGAAATCGACTCTCTGTAGAGATAGGATTTTTTGGATGTTCTGGACTAAGGGCTCATCTAACGGACTTAGCTTCCGAAATGTTCGGTGTATTCATACAGACTCATCCAACTCAATTACTTCTTGACAACAGAAGAATTCCTAAATTTTTGAGATTCGAGACTTTCTGCCTTCTCAGTAGGCGGTTTGATAAGTGTTCGACCGACAAGAATAGTAGAGAATTGGAGTTAGTAAAACAGACGTCAATCTTGCAAGTCGTTATGTGTTGATTTTAAAATGTCACGCATAATAGAGACGCCATTGGAAGGCAAAAAATCATCCGATTTTCCAAAACGGGTCTGTCTATTAACCAACACATGCACACTAGGAACTGGAATTAATTGCTCGGGAAATGACTTGGTTGGGGTTAAACCCGAAATTTCACAGAGCATTTCAGTCGAAGACAGTCAGCTACCGCGGAGCGACCACGGAATGTCCATACCACAGCAACTCGTCCTACTAGTAATATAGTTTCATGTGGCAGATGGTTTATACCCTACTCCCGACATAGGTGCTGTCTAAATGTCCAGACATGTGTGTCGTCCATGCATGACACAGCTGAGAGGTTAGACCCCTCATTGGGTCCCCCAAGCGCCCTATACGCGGTTCCTGGTATGCGACTGCCAAAGAATAATCAAGGCAATAATTTCAGAAATTAATTAGCGCAGTGGGGACTGCAACGATCATTTCTGCCGGCATTTCCGTCATCAACCCAATCTCGGGTGAAGGTCCACTGAGATTCTCACCCGGGAACTTTGGTCAATGAGTCTCACACTATATCATAGAGCCCATCGGTGTCTGAAGTTTCCGAAACGTCAGTTCGAATACAATATGGTCCATGAATTCGCCCTCCCTTCTTCTTCTTCGTCTTCTTCGAGAGATGATGAACGCGATACAATGTCTGGACCTCGAATCGTTACGCATATCGATATATATATATATATGATTGGTTATGATTGGCTGAATGAAGGCACAATAAGCCCGAAACAGTATTGTATCAATCTACCCGCATTCTCTGTCGTCCCTCCTTGCTGCTATTATGACTTGGCCGACTTCGGCCTGGTAATTGGTTGCCTGTTCGTGACCTTTGCCACACATATGGGTGCTTGTTTGCTTCGTGAAGCCAATAGATCGGTGTGCGCCCTTTCCTGATTGAATGACCGATCTCAGGAAATGTTGACCAAGATTCGGATATGTCTTTCCGATTAAGACGAATTACTTAGGTGCCGTTATAATATTAATTATCAAGCGGCATAATCCTATAATTTTTCGGACTTGCCAGGATGTCGGATTTTGAATGCATCCTTTTCTATCCTTTTACAGAAAGCGCACTTGGTAAGAAATGACTGCTTAAGTAGCATACACTTGCAAAATTGATTTTTGATGGCTTTATAAATTCAAATATATTTTACAGGAAACATGCATAAAGATATGCTTTCTTTTGCACGTTCGGTAGAGAATCGCGTTATCTTTACACTCCATGGTTACCCCACGGTAGTTGACTGTCTTCGACTGAAATGCTCTGTGAAATTTCGGGTTTAACCCCAACCAAGTCATTTCCCGAGCAATTAATTCCAGTTCCTAGTGTGCATGTGTTGGTTAATAGACAGACCCGTTTTGGAAAATCGGATGATTTTTTACCTTCCAATGGCGTCTCTATTATGCGTGACATTTTAAAATCAACACATAACGACTTGCAAGATTGACGTCTGTTTTACTAACTCCAATTCTCTACTATTCTTGTCGGTCGAACACTTATCAAACCGCCTACTGAGAAGGCAGAAAGTCTCGAATCTCAAAAATTTAGGAATTCTTCTGTTGTCAAGAAGTAATTGAGTTGGATGAGTCTGTATGAATACACCGAACATTTCGGAAGCTAAGTCCGTTAGATGAGCCCTTAGTCCAGAACATCCAAAAAATCCTATCTCTACAGAGAGTCGATTTCTTGGAGTAATTCCTGGTAGGTGCTTTGTTCGGAGAAGTACTCGACGTTAGAAAACGACAATGCTAGAGGCCTTTGCAATGAGCATTTAGAAACTTCTGTTTCCTGGTTTTAAACTCAGCGTTCATGCCTGATCTCGCTGCAACTTGCCGAGATTGCTAGATTTCCTGCAGTGTAGGGTGCTCTCGTTATTTTTTTAACGAAGAAAGACTGTGGCGTTTATGAAATAAGTTGTGAGAAAATTGTGTGGGCCTAACAGCGTAGCTAGTGATTTGCAAGTGCAGTCAAGTAGATGTGAGTCATTGTGCGACTAAAAGGTGTGACCTTGAACTCGACGAACCGTTTAATCTTAGCAACGCTAGACTGTTGCTGACTACAATGAGGATGACAATTCTAGAGACGCAGATCCGACGAAACAGCCTTCGCCTTGCAATTATTTCGATGTAATGTCCCATTTTATAAGTAATCTATGATGGTGTGCAGTTTATCAAGGGAGTCATATGTCTACTGGTGCTTGCGAGCGTTGTCTTTGTTGGAGATATAGGGCGTTGTGGTCTATACGCTACCCCAAATTAACGTAGGATTGGTAAAGATTGACCCCGGTCAGAATGTTATGCCTTGATGTCGTAGAGTCCTTACCTAACCGGAGAGGAGCCGGTTATTCGACGGCAAGACTTCCCCAGGAAATATGCAAAGTCGCTCCCGCTGTTATTCAGGCTGTATGTTAACTGTGACGCACTGTATATATATTTATATATATAGGCAGAATGGTATTACCGACAAAGACAAAGGAGACTGGAATGACCATTTCTGGCTTATTAGCCGTCGTCAACCAGCCATACCCAAGCCCGAAGTGTGGAACACCCGAGCCTCGAACTCGCGACCTGTTGGTTTAGAAGTCAACGCCTCTACCCACCGGGCCACGAGCCCGTTGCCTTGTCGGTTTTCGATCGGGAATATACAATGTTAGGAGGCGCTCACCGATCGTTCATACGGAACTCACTCGTTCCGTTGTGCCTTATGGACTCTCTCTCGAGCCCAACCAGCAGCCGCACAGCGGCGCATGATATATAGGCAGAATGGTATTACCGACAAAGACAAGGGAGACTGGAATGGCCATTTCTGGCTTATTAGCCGTCGTCAGCCAGCCATACCCAAGCCCGAAGTGTGGAACACCCGAGCCTCGAACTCGCGACCTGTTGGTTTGGAAGTCAACGGCTTGGGTGTTCCACACTTCGGGCTTGGGTATGGCTGGCTGACGACGGCTAATAAGCCAGAAATGGCCATTCCAGTCTCCCTTGTCTTTGTCGGTAATACCATTCTGCCTATATATCATGCGCCGCTGTGCGGCTGCTGGTTGGGCTCGAGAGAGAGTCCATAAGGCACAACGGAACGAGTGAGTTCCGTATGAACGATCGGTGAGCGCCTCCTAACATTTATATATATGTATGGATGAAAATGAGGAACCTCTTCAAAACGATTGATTTGTGCTCGCGGATTTTAAATTTGTTTACCAAAATGTAGTTTTTGGCGAAATGAATCAGGGGAATATGTAAGCACCACACTTTTGCCCAGGGAAAAGGGAAGGTCCCTTAAGCAGTGTGCTCATTTAGTGGTGATAGCGGGCGAGTTCGTGGGGAGGGAGCTGAAGAAATGCTGCCGGTTCAGTGAGACTTCAAACTGTCGGATATGGAGCAGCAGCTGTCGAGTTACGAAGTACAAGATGAGACAGTGAAATTCGCAATTGGGCCTTCGTAAAGTACGTTCAGATCAACATGACGACCGGTAGCGTGCCAACCCTCGAGAAGTTATCGTGTCCGTCCTGTGTTGGCTAGGAATTTTGACACTCGTAGGCGCTCCACCCAGCCCCTTCAGTTCAATCTCACCAGCCGTTAGCTGTCGAGTTCGGACAGCCGATTGGTGCGTGGTAAGGGGGAGAAAAAGGGTTAACGACGCCGGCAGTAGGAAATTCATCCCGATGGGACATTGGTGCATTCCTCACTACAGTAAATATTACGTGCCTAAATCTATCATGTCGCGCCAAAAGTGGTGGATTGGAATACTGCTAACTGGGAGAGTGGCCCAGGCCTCTTAGAAATGAGAGTTAGTTTGGGGCGCCTCCTTCTTAGTGTGGTCTATATGACACTTTCATTCAGGTGAGATCCGAGCTACCCCTAAAGTGGTCTGGTACGCGCCTCGGGGCCCAGGTCCTGTGTGTGGCGCGCGTAGATGAGGGGTTCTGACCATGCGTATCCATATGACTGCACCTGTCCACTGCCATCTTAAGGTTTTCCTTCCATCAGTGCAGGGTGGAAGTGGGAAGAGAGAGAGAGAGTGCGGTATATGCTGCGCAAGCTTGCCTTATTTTAAGAGAATACATGCCTCAGTTACCGGTTCTGTGAGAAACAGGCCGTTGCCGTTCGCAGCGGTCAAACTGATCATTAATCCACTCAATAATTTGGCGATTTTTTACATTTTTTATATTTATGCGAGCCTTTTCCTCTCCCTCGCTCCCCCTTGGGCTTTCTAAGACTCATGGAAAAATCGTCGGGGCTTTCGTCGACTGTGTAGGGGTTTCATGAACATATGTGTCCAAGTGACGCATGACCCATGTCGCACTGATGAGATCAACAAACGTGTGGAAATTAGGAGGCCGGTGTTTGACCCACAGTCCAAATGGCCCAATCAAGTAACCGAGGTCCGCGCCGACTTAGGAAGTTGTAACATTTGAACGATGACCCCGTCGACAGAAACATTGAACCACCGCCCGCTTATCAGATGCTGCGGACAGAAGTGGACCCTTTGCAGGCGCCCACCTTCCAGGCGGGGTAGGAAGGGGTGACCGGTAAGACGGCAGTCAGTAACCACAAGACTGCGAATATGAGTGGAGGCAGAAAGTTCAGGGTGACTATCGATGTTTGCTGTGGATGTCGAACTCCCTGGAGTGACCGATGGCCTGGCATCGCCGTTGGCTAGTGAAAGAAGGACAACCAAGACGAGTTGTGCCTGTCTAGTTGGTTCTAGCACTTCCTGCACAACAGTGAACACCGTTCCCACTCGAGTGTCATACTGTGAGAAACCTTCAAGAGTATTTAATGAGGATGATGTACGACCAAGGGGAGATGCGCGAGCATATTTTGTCTCAGTGGTCCCAACACGATAGGAAATACTTCTCCTACCGGAGTTTCACACTGCGAGAAGTCTTCAAGAATATTTAATGAGAGTCGTAATGTCCGATTCAGTGACATTTTGGGCGAAGCAACTGCAGATTTCAAGTGGGGATTTGCATCAAGATACTCGACTCCCTGGGCGACAATGACCTAAACGGCAAAAGCTTCGTGGATTCTATTCATGGGGTGGAAAAAAGACCCCGCCAAAATGAGCACGCTAAACTACACCCTGTAGGTCCTTTCAGATTTGGGCATGACCAGCTGATAATGGTAGATAAGCCAGAAACTTCTGCGTTATTTGTCGTCAGTTGCTATGTGACCACCTGTGTACGCCGTAAACTCGCAGCTCCAGGGCAGAAAAAATGCTCGTTTCCGCCCTACAATCAAAACAGGTCAGTACAAACTACTTTGCTATGACTGCTTACCCCCGATCTCCGCCGACAAGACGCGAGCACGAAGGGCTAGAGGTGAGGCCGTTGGCCCTTGGTCAGCTGATCTTTCCAGTCACCTCTATCCGTGTCGGTAAAACGTCGACTTTGAGACATACCTCACGAAACGTCATAAATAGGCATGCATGTGAATTTCGGCATGGCCTCTTGACATCATCGCTCATGACTCACTTCCACTTTGAACATATGAAACCTGGGAGAGACGGAAGAAGATGGAACCTCCATACTAAGGGTAGCATTGTTCCAAACTCTAGCGGGTTAAGTTTAAGGTTGGGGTTATGAAGGTCATTGCTGGTGTTAAAGATAATTCCAGGATCAGGACTAATGTTTAGGCATCCCTCTGGGAGGGCGGTGGAGTTAGCGTTAGTGTTGAGACTAGTTCTCGGGTTAGCGTTGGGGCACAAGAACAGGTACCACCCGCCCGGGAATGTAACTCGAGGGGGGAGCCCTAATCCCCGCGTCCAGCGGGAATGTGCGCTTTGCAGTTTGCGGCACATTAATTGGTCAGAGATTCTATTAACATAAATAGCAACTTCTACGTGTAACCTTAACTTTTTAAAGTTGCGCGCAATACCAAAGTTGTCCCCCCCCCCCGAAGTGGGCACACGAAGTGAAGAAAGTGGATCGGTCTTTTAGGAGAGAGAAGGACATCGGGCCGAGATAAAGAGAGAGAGAGGGAGTTCTTCAGTGTTTCAGTGTACACCTGTGGACAAAGGTATGGTATGTAACCCCCTTGGGTGGGGGAGAGGGGCGTAGTTTGCCACAATCCCAATACCAAACCTGGGCATGTCTTAAATGGGAAATCACTAATCTTAACTCGAGACCGAAAACCTTGCAGCAAGTGGGCTAACTCATGAAATATCAACAGAAATTTCGAAATGCATCTTCGTTTGGAAAAGACTAATTAAGTAGGGTTGTAAAACCAATTATCGTGAGACAATTCTACAATAATTCAGGTACCTCAGGAAGCCGGCTTTCGAACAAACTTTTTTGGTTGCATCCAAAAACCATACTCCGTAAAAAAGGACTACTTAGGTAGCACGCATTTTTTTATTGGTTTTCGATGCCCTTAAAAATTCAACTATCTTTCCTAGAAATCATTCACAAAATATTCATTCCTTTGCTCACTCAGAAGAAAATCACGTCTTCTTTTCATTTTATCTTCTAAGGAAGGGTATAGCTTGGTTTTATAAAACTTTTCTAAATCTCGAATAATTTTGAGCCCCACCTGCCACCCACCAACCAGAGTTCCAAAACTACAGGCCGTATATTTTTCGAGTACAGAAAACCATAAATTGCCCTACGGTAATAAAGAGGTACCGTAAAGGGTTCATAGAATTAAGTAGTGGATTAAAGCCACATTTTTAGCTTTACAAGCCAAATTGCTAAATGCAGAGACATGACGTTTTATAAAGGGCCATTTCACGGTAATAAAAAAAATCTCACAAGTAGAAACTTTGTAAGGCCGAGTTATAGCCTTCCTTGGAGTGTAAAATTGAAAGAAGACGTGATTTTCTACTGAATGAGCAAAAGAATGAATATTTTGTGCATGATTTCTAGGAAATATAGTTGAATTTTTAAGGGCATCGAAAATCAATGAAAAAATGCATGCTATGTAAGTAGTCTTTATAGCGGAGTATGGTCTTTGGATGCAACCAGAAAGACGTTTGTTCGAAAGCCGGCATCCTGGGGTAACTGAATTATAATAGAATCATGTTTCACGGTGATTGGTTTTACAAGAATACTTAACTAATCTTTTCGAAACGAAAACGCATTTGGGAATTTCTGTTGACATTCCATGAGTTAGCCTACCTGCTGTATCCCTAGCCTCAACTTCAAATCCAAGCCACAGCCAAGGCCTGGCATCCCTAGTCTCAAGAATAATCCAACTAACCAATCCTAACTGTTACCCAAACCCTAATCTCGAAGCCAAAAGGGGCGACTTTCATGTCGATACCGCTATCGGAGATCAAAAGCTGCTTCGTGTATAGCCCCTATTGCAACCTACTGCCAGGCAAACCGTTATGGAACACACCTAACTAAGGTAGGAAGGTGGGCGTTTAAGCAGGGGGGGGTTACATACCCTACCTCGTCTTAGCATCATTCACAGTGAGCTATCCCTCGACGGTCACAAACTCAGATAGAAAATTGATGCACAGGCTTTCTTTTTTTTCATCCAGAACCTGTTGACAACTTGCCTGCTTCAAGGACAGGCGACAGGACAGGATTGTGCGACTCATTCTGCCCCTCTCAAACCCAACCCCGTGATATTCAGCGCGCCAGCAAAGAGCGTCGCCCCTCACTCTCGTAAGCCACTCACTCGCAGGCAGCTGACGACTTTTCAGCGGAGGCTTGCTCGCTCGAGGGCGCGCGCACAAACACACCTACTTGACTCCTGACATCCACACTCTCCTCTCGCTCCGTAGCCTTCCTCCGCCGCCTCCTCCTCCTTCTCCCTCTTTCGCTAACTCGCCCCCCCCTCTGTGACATCGCCGGCGCTCGCAATGAACGCAACCGCAGTCCCCACGACAAAGCGTCCCCTGCCCTCCACACCCGTGGTCCGCATCTCCGACATGACTGAGGACTGGCAGCAGATAGCCGTGGACACCGGGGTCGCCGCGTCGGAACAGTTCAGTCTGGAGAAGGACATGGCCATCTACGTGAAGAAGGCCTTTGATGAACGCTTTGGTCGGACCTGGCAGTGCGTGGTGGGTCGCAAATTCGGCAGGTGAAGAAGACCTGAGTTGTCCTTTGCAAATAAGTTCTAAACGGGGATCTGTGTCCCCACCGTACAGTAGGTGGGCTAACTCATGAAATGCCAGCCGAAATTCCGAAATGCCTTTTCGTTTCGAAAAGATTAATTAAGTCGGGTTGTAAAACTAGTCAGCCTGCAACGTAATTCTATAATGTTTCAGTTACCTCAGAATGCCGGTTTTCGAATGAACTTCCTACCGGCTGCATGTAAAATCGGTACTTTGTAAAAAATGACTACATACATAGCATGTCTTTTTCTAGTTAATTTTTAAGGCCTCTAGAAGTCCAATTATATTTCCTGGAAAACATGCATAAAAATATTCATTCTTTTGCTCATTCGGTAGAACATTACGTCTTCTTCTAGTTTTATACTCGAAGGGGGGACATGATTCGGTTTTTAAAAACTTGTCCAGTTCCCGAATAATTTTGAATTCGACCTGCCGTTACACTTGGATTCAGGGTTTCCAAACTACAAGTCGTATATTTTCCCCATTCAGAAAACCACACATTTTTCTACGGTATTGAGAGGAGGCCATGTCGGGTTAATAAAATGTAGCATTGGCTTTGAGCCACGTTGTCAACTTTACAGGCCACATTGCTAAATGCAGAGATATGACGCTTTATAAACGGTCATTTCACGGTATTTAAAAGTCCAACAATTAGAAACCTCTTTATAACCGAATTATGTTCCTCCTTCGGGTATAAAATTAACAGAAGACGTAATTTTCAACCGAATGAATAAAAGAATGAATATATTTATGCATGTTTTCCAGGAAATATAACTGGACATTTAGAGGCCTTAAAAATTAACGAGAAAAATTCAAGCTACTTAAGTAGTCATTTTTTACAGAGTGAAATTTATCGCATACAGCCAGAAGGGAGTTCATTCGAACTCTGGCATCCTGAGGCAACTGAAATATTATAGAATTATGTTGCAGGCGGACTAGTTTTACAACGTTACTTAATTGATCTTTTTGAAACAAAAGCTCATTTCGGAAGTTTGGTTGGCATTTCATGAGTTGACCCACCTACTGTAGATAACCTTGACAGTGGGTGCTGATTTTGTTACCGTCTTGTGCAAAACGCCAGGGCAGATAACTGGTGTCTCCAAGACTACCGGGAAGTTGTATGGCCGAGAACTATGCAGGTCTGTGCGAGAATGGTCGAAGTCCTCAGTGAAATGGATAAAGGGATCGAATAAAGGAGTGTGGAGTGGGCTTTTTTCCCCTCAAATCTAGTTCTTTGCATCGTTTTTTGAGAATCACGTCTTCTTCAAACTTGACCAGTCAGAAAGCATAATATTTTGTTCATTAAGGCGTACGGATTCTCATATGCTGTCAAACACGACGGGTTTTTTTTACGCATTCTCGACTCTCTTAAAATGTCGCAATAAGAATGGTTAACGCAGTGTAGGGGGCAACAGTGTTAGTTAACTCGTGGGCTATACGCTGCGGGCGAGTCATGAGGGGTTTGTGAAAGGAATTACAACTGCGCACCCTTTTAAACGCCAGAAATAGTCATCTCAAATACGAAGTTTGAAGAAAACGTAATTCCCCCTAACGCAAACGACAAAGATGCATTTTCTGTGCATATTTCATGGGAGGAACAGGCAACTTCAAATAAGCACCGCAGGCAGTTTGATAAACGTTTACAGTAGATATCGTTTTCAACTCAAAAAATTACTCAAGTGTTAAAATTCGTCTTAACCTAGTCGATGAGAACATGCATGTACAGTAGATATGCTAACTCATGAAATGTTAGTCAAAATTCTGAAATGCGTTTTCGACTCGGTTGTGACATGAATCCCCAGGCAGCATAATCCCATGATATTTTAGTTACTTCAGGATGTCGGCTTCTGAATGATCGTCTTTCCGGCTGGCTGCAGAAACTACACTCTGTAAAAAATGACTAATTATGTAGTATGAATCCTCTCACTAATTTTCGATGCAAATACAAATTTAAATATATTTTTTAGAAAACATGCGTAAAAATACTCATCCTTCTACTCATGTGGTTGAATATAACGTCTTCAAAGTTTATACTTGAAGGAAGAGATAGAATTTGGTTTTAAAAAGCTTTTATTTATGAGATTTTTGAAGACTGTAAAATACCCGTTCATTAAACATCGTGTCTTTACATTTACTAAAGTTGTTTGCAAAGTTTACAGCATGGTCCAAATTTTCTGAACTTCATATGGTCTCTTCCTAATATCGTACAGAAATGTATGATTTTCCATACACTGAAAATATACGGCTTGTAGTTTTGAAACCCTGAATGCAAGCGTAACAGCAGGTCGGGTTCCAAGTCGTTCGGGAATTGGAGAAGTTTTTTAAAGCCGACTTATGCCCTTTCTATAAGTATAAAATTAAATAATGACGCAATTTGCCTTTAAATAAGTAAAAATGACTATTTTTATGCATATTTCCTATAATTTAAACGACATTTTTATACTACTGGCTGTATACTTGAAGCATATGACTATTACGCCGTTATTTCCCTGGGGGTGATGCATCTTACCCCAAATGTAATCAGTCTATAAAGTTTTATTCCGGATGATGTGCTCCAGGTTAGCGAATTCTCTTCTGAAGACATTAAAAACCATAGATTAGATTGTCATCATGCTCTATCCTAATCACGCTTAGCAAATTTGGATTCACGTTTTATACTGCAGAACTGTCGCCGTATATAGAAGGAGATGATCTATAGCAGTGCAGTTGCAATTAAGTAAACCCTTCTGTCTGTTTGAAATTCTTAGTTCCTTCACGATGAGTACGAGTTTACTTAATTTATGCCCAAATATTCAATCCTACACTTCAGTACGTCAATAAGTGGCCTCCCTAAATGGAAGTTGCATGCTTTGGAAGTTAACCTCGAAAAAGGCCACAGTAAAACAAGATCTTAACTGACAACGCTCGTTTAATCTTTATTTCAGCTATGTGACGCACCAGGATGGGACTTTCATCCACTTCATGTACGGGGAATGGGCGTTTCTGCTTTACAAGTCTGCTTAGTGTCAGCTCTGAAATACAAATTATTTTATATATATATATATGTCATGCTTCATTTCACGAGGTTTACAATCAAACCGGATGAACCAAGCCCTGGTACACTTAACGAGCACAGTAACACACAACCGGCTCCGCTTCGCAGATGCTTCAAATTTGAAAGTACCTTCGGCTGCAAAAACTTGTTAGTTGTTTACTTCCTCGTTGTAGCTCTTAGTACTGATCGTTCTCGGCTACAACAAATTCTGTCATATAGATGAATGATCTGGGAAACATGAATAACCCTAACGGCTACCACCTAAGCATATAAATGGGCAGGCGAGATTCATTAATTTGGGCGTCAATGACGAAAGTCTTGTTTAATGAACAAATTTGCCACCCCCTAGATGGGCTCGATTTTAAGGGAAACTAAATGTCCGACGTTCGTTTTCCTTTAACGAAGGGTTGAAAGGACATTTTACTGAACGATTGTTCTCTATAATTTCCCGTAAGTTCAAAATGATTAGAGAAATAATTAACGCTACTGGGCGTCTATTTCATTCACTACAGATGGAATATTTGTGTCAGGACGTGTATGGAGGAGGGGGAGAAAGGTGACGGATGTACAATATGAATCGTGATCGAAGGTAGACGATTCTGCAGAAGTTTGCGTTTGGCCATGGATAGAAAAAGAGGGTTGGGGGCAACGACTGATTGTCATATTCCGCGCGCCTCGATGGACGCAATTTGGCCATGGTAGATATAGAGTCTGAGCGAAAGTGCATTGAACCACGGAAAGTCTTCTGAAATGTTCATATGGTGGTTGACCTCAATACAGAAAATAAAACGAAATATACGCAACGGAAAGTTACGCCAGTACTGGACTAGCGTCTTTCGTAGTTGTCCAGTAATTCGCAAAGTTCTGCACATCAACTGGTCACAGGTGTATAGATGCCCCGTAGTAGGGTAGCCTCGTTTGAAATTTCAAGGACGCTGGAGCTAGGATTTTTGGTAAGGTAAGAGTTAGTGCGGAGGGATTTAAAGTACGACATGGGAATAGGAGCCCCCAGAATCTGTCGAGAAGTTACCCCTAGGATTGGGGGAGCCATATTCCTGTGTCCGAACTGAATAGGTCGTTGGGGCTTGGCGGTTGCCCATCTGGTTTGACTGAATGAGGGAATAAAAACCTGTTTTTCTTCGGCCCAGCGTTTCGGCCTAGAGGTCGCGCAGGTTGTCTAGTGAAGACAAACACCCAATGATTGATGGAGGCCTGCTGTTATTTGCAGCCAGTCGTACTCAAACCCACGTCAAGAAACATGTGGGAATGGAGTTTTAAGAACTGCCGTCCTCCTACTGACTGTCAGTAGCTGCCGAATCTTTCTGTAGTCATGGAAGAGTAGCACTCCTCGATCTGGAAAAGGCGACAATCCTACCGTCGCAAATGACGAGGTCCACCACGTGATCCAAAGCCTGGTGTGCGCAGCATCACTGACTTGAGGTAGACTTGCATAGCATCTACCACACTCTCCTCTTCGTCGCTCACCTCGCTTTTATGGCCAGACAATACCAATACGACCGGAGGTTGGCGCGGGCGCAGTGGCTCAGGAAACCTAACAGACCGTCTACGCGTGCCACGCGCGAGCCAGTACCCGTAAGTTTTCGCGGATGTAGACGCAGTGACTGCCGAGGCTAAACAATCAGCAAGGCCGAGGTTAAAACGGATATGGTCCACTCGGTCTTGTGCTGTTCCTCCGAGCATCTCGCAACCCGTTTCACTTCTGTGGACCGCAAAACAGGGAAACATCTGTGTCCTCTCCGTTCGCATCGCTCCACAGTGCTAAGCCCAAGCCCCTCACGACAAACCATTCACACTTTCAACAGTTAAGTACTATCTGTCAGGCAGAGTTGTTCTTTGAGATGTAAGAAACCTTTATGGAGGAAAAAAGGCATCGTTTCCTAACTCCACAGTTGAGAAAACGTGAAACAAAAATGTGACTTACGGTATTAATAAGACCTAATTCAAAAAGGACCATCTGATTTTTGGCGAAATACAAGGCTAGATCGCAGTTGGTAGCCAGCTCCCGTATTACAGATGGCTGGGGGTTTGTTTACTGGGCTATTTTGTGGGGCTCCATACTCTCACATGACCCATTTGGCTTCCGTTTTACGTTTTAGTTTAGGATTGGGGTACCGGTTAATGTTTTCTGATTTTCAGGTTAGGGTTATGCCTTTAGGCTTAGGTTTTGGGGTTACGGCTAGGATTTGAGCGTACGAATAGGTTTTAGCATTACGGTTAGGCCTCTCAGTTACAGCTCTGTCTAAGGGCTACGGTTACGTCTAGGATTTCGGTTAGATTTAGGGTTAGGGTTGCCGTTAGGGTTAACAGTTAACGTTTAAGGTTGAGGTTAGGGTTAGGTTTAAGGTCGGGATTAGTGTTAAGGTCGCTGTCCGCTCCCCCTTCTTGGCTACCAACTGCGATCTAACCAAATACAAATCCAAAAATTGCGGAAATTTAAGTCAATGAATTTGGGAGCTAAATGCTCACATGTGACACTTAAAAGCAAAAATTAAGCGAACATGGTGAGTGAATATCAGGTCTGGCCATGGAACAAATTAGGTGGCGTGAGAAACATTGGGGACTATGGAGCTTCTAATGGCCTACTGGCGGAAGTCCATAAATGGAGTGTTCTAAGCGCTAGATATGCGCACAAATCAGATTTGAAGTAATTTGTGGATCATTTTTTTCATCTGCGCAGTTAAACTAAATGGCCCTGGATTTCCGATCCATCTTCAGGCGTTTTTATTACACTTCTACGCCTCCTAACTGCCTTCTACATACTCGACGACCTATCATGCGATATCTCTTAACAAACGTGGTTAAGCATGACTACCAGCAAAAAACACCTTATTACTAAGGTCGTAAAGTTCAAGGCTGGGAATGCTTGGGCTCAGGAAATCGATAGCCTAAAGGCGGGTGGCTACTACAGTAAATAGAATTGGTGACGTCTTTTAAAAAACTGAGCGCCTCACGAGTTTAAAAATCACGCATGTTTAGGAAAGCTGTCGAGCATATGAGAAAAAACGGGCTTAGCCTCTTATTTTTTTGCGAACTGACGTATATGCGAAAGGCGTTTATCATGCACGAGACTTTGAAGTCTTTTTTTCCCTTGCAAAAGTTCCCTGAGATCTAAATTTCGTCTTTTTTTTCAGTAACCCCGGCAACAGAATGCCTAATTGCGCTATCAATAACGAGCTGCACAGAGCTTATTTTCTATTTCTTTCAGGAATGAGTTGCCAAAAAATGTTGTTTCTAAAGTTTGCAAAAAATCGAAGCATTCTGTATGGCAGTCTAGGCCAGAGGGGAGGGGACAAGAGAGACAGAAATCAAGCGCGTACACTTTTAGAGGCTGAAAATTGCCGGTAAAATATCTTTCTATAATTGTGTCTTGGCGGCAGGAAAAATGGCGTGTCTTTTGATTATCGAAGTCTGAGAGTAGCAAAAATCGTTCATTGCTTCGAAATTCGCGCACATTATTCTCCCCGTGACCGTAAGACCGTTTTAATTGAAAAGAAAAATTGTGGTGGAGGAAAGATATCTGATCGGGTTAGAGATCCTGCCCATCCTATTGCGGTTCAACCTAGAGCCCTCGCGTACGACGCGTGGTGATCAGTCCTATATGACCAGTCGACTGTATGAGCATGTCGGTCAACGGGTGATTAAACTGGGAGCTGTGCTTGGCGCGGCGTGAAGTCATAAGTCTGAGAAATGCAGTAGGTTACCGAACTCATGAAAGGTGTCGAAATTTATGAATGATTGCTAACCCCTCGCAGACCGACACCAGTTAATGAACCAAGTAGCTATGTTAATAACTAACAACCTTAAGAGAATTTAAAATTATAAAAAAATGTTAAAGGACAGTGTTGCTTATTTAGAAATACCAGGTTTTTTTAGAAGAGCGGAAAATCCCGAAAACGTCACAAATGGTTGCGTCGGACAAAAAGTCGATTTTCAAGTGCGACAAGCTCTGTTTTGTAAAGCTCTCGAAAGCAAATTAGCCTCCTCCCAAAGAAAAGCACACTCTGACCTGCAATGGAAGTCTAGGTCAAGTGTTAGCATAGGAACTTGCCCGAATATATCGCTTTCTTAATTTTGGCTTAAATGTGTGAACATTTTACTCGACAAGATTGCCTAGACACAAGCAAATGCAAAGGATAATTCTTTAAAGAGGCTGGACGAGCGAGTAAAATGCGCAAAATCCGAAAAGTTTCATGCTGGGTTCTGCCATCAGGCTTCATAAGATGGCTCGCGCGGTGTAGGCAAGGATATGATTTATGGCCGCGGTTACTTACTCCGG
>CACRXP010000194.1:938420-961766 GCA_902702965.1 Spirometra erinaceieuropaei | reverse complement strand
TCATGGTAATTTGCATCCAATTTTAGGTTGCAAATAGGGTATTCAAAGGCTCAAGTCTGTCTATCCTGATAAACGGAATTGAACAACTTCCAAATTCTATAGGTGACAAATGCGCTGATTTCCTCTTTCCTGATTTCATTCATGATTTTCGGCCTCCCTGCCGGTCTAATTTCAAGCTGAATTTACCTGACTGCATTCGATCACTCAGTTGGTAACTTCTTCCGTTGGCGGCGAGCGACTGTTTACTCTTTATTACTTCTCTCATGCAGAACCCTATCTTAGGCAAATAAATGGAGCTTGCAGCATCTAGCACTTCTTGTGTTTACCGGTGCATGTTCCGGACCCCTGCTTTGTCCAGATCTGCAGTTATTCTTCTCCGGGGCAAGTCGAATGATTTAGCAAATCGTTACTTTCAAAAATGCAACAAATTTTGAGTTTCCACGTCAATAGTCTTTCACTATTCACTCGACCTACGTTATGCGCATCTATTTTAATAACACTTGTAAATTACCATACTGCTGTACTGTTGTGATTATGTTTATTAAGAGCGTTTTTGTTAAAGTTACAAAAATATCGTTCCTCAAAATTTTCAGAACATGCTTAAGACCTCATTTGGAGTAAATCGTAAAAGCCTAGAGAATGCAAATAGTCTCTGAAGGCCTCAAAGGGCGGCTGGGGATAAAATCTTCTTGTCGTTGTCAACCTAAACCTGATTCCTTGGAGGTAAAGATTAATGCACAGAGATCTCTGACAAGCATACGCATTACGAAGAGAATAGGTTGCAGCTGGACCTTTGATGACTTTCCTGAACTTGATACGACTACTACCCTCCGGGATCACTTTAAAACTTCGCGTTATGAATGCTCGCCATTGCGAACTTAAGTTCGCCTTCGCCATCAGAATGGCTAAACCATGGAATGCACTTCCTAGGGATGTCGTGACTTTGCCAGAAACGGAAAATTTCAAAGCGAACCTTGAAAGACATGTTTTAAACCAGAACATTGAGACACTGATTAGTGCACTTATTCATCGGAATTCATCTGCAGGTTTCCATCTTTTTATGTTCAGATTTGAACTTTACTAAACACTCGTTGTCATTCTGAGCACGTTTCGCAATTTTTCGTTTCAAGTAGGCTATTGAAAGACTCCCAAAATTTCTTTGCCCCATAAACTGAATTACACTGGACTTCTACCCCACCCTTATAGTTTTGGTACGTTTGGTTTGTTGATCGTAAAGTAGGTGCACAGGCTACAAACAACAGTTTCGCTACCTGATGGCGTCTGCTCTTTTACCGGCCGCGATTATTGAATCAAAGCTTAAGCAAAGTGCATCAGTAAGCAACTTCTATTACCCCATAGTTTTGTGTCTGTTCCCTAAGCGCTTACTCTCGAATATGAACGGTCATAGTCTACCTATTATATGCAAAAACTCTGCCGCACCGCATCAACTTGTCTTTTCGTACATCTTTCTGATTGGTGGACTCGGAGACGGGCGCATCACGGAAAGACATTATGTGCAGTGCTTTCGCATTGCTGGTTGGGATACTACAGAGGTTTAAGTAAGTGTGCCGTTCTCGCACCACATACCTGGACTTTCGCTGCAGGCGGAGCCCGAATAGCGGCCGGGGGTCAAGGACATATCTGCAGATACCGTACTAGCACCCGACGTGCCGTGTACTAGAAACTCAGATTTGTGTGCGGCTAGTTGTCTGACTGACTGACAGGGCACAATTGACCCCTGACGTCCGTCACTCGAAGGGACTGCTGGCCGTATTGAGCCTGCAGGCACTATTGAGGAGAGTGAACTGACCGCAAAGTCCGCAGACTAAAGGTAGAAGCTAATTCTATGCGTTTGCGATTTTATCAGTGGGGAAGTAAATTTACGGAATTCGGAAATGACCTCTGGCCACCGTGGGCCGTGCTGAACCGTAAAGTCCATATTATGCCAGTCTGACACATAAGGGTTTTCGCCGAAAAGTTATCGTCGGGTTCGATGTTGCAAGTTTCCTGGTAGCTTACCTGGCGGCTTGTACGGAGTTGTTCTACTCTTCGCCACTCCCTTACTGCGAAGGAATTGCTGCACTTCGTTTGACATAAATGACGATCCTCGGTCGGTGTGTAAGTACAAGTAGTACCGAGTATGGAGAAGAGCTGACACAAACTTCCAATGACAGTTCCGGCAGTCTGATGAGGACTGGCAAATGCAAACTGGAAACGAAAATATTCATCAATAATCGTCAGCAAATGGCGGTTGTGAGTTGCGGAAGGAAGAGGACCTTTGAAGTCGAGTGACAATCGTTCGAACGGCTGGGTGGCTTTTATGAGTTGGCCTTGTGTTTAAAAGAAATGGGGTTTGACATCACAGCAGGCCCGACATTTAGGGACGACATCACGAATCTCATCCATCGAAAAGGGGAAATTCCGAGCTCGAAAAAAGTGAGAAAGCCGAGAGACACCGGGGTGACAAAGTGACTCGTGTCGTTCTTTCAGATCTACGCTGGTTAGTAGGGCGCCACAGGAATTACGGCAAAGCGTGTCCGCCGCTCGATTTTCGTTACCAGGTCGGTAGACAGTGTCAAATTTGAATGATAACAACTCTAACCTCTAGCGTTCGATCTCATCATTCTTGACCTTCCCTTTTGGCTGATTGCTGAAGATGAAGGCAACAGAATGCTGATCCGTGATGAGTTTGCAGTGATTACAGAGGAGGAAGTGCTTCCATTTGCTCATGGATTCCACTACGGCGTATGCGTCTTTCTCCATAGCCGAATGATGTCGCTCATTTGGAGATAGGCTGCGTTGAAGGGTTGAATCATGTTCCGCGAGGCCATCCTCACAAATAGTGATATTGTCCACGCAGACGAAAATGTTCTTTAGACGCTCGCGTGCAATTATGTCGTCGATGGTCCGCTGGAAGCACGCAACCCCTTTGGTCACACCAAACGGGATAATACAAAATTGATATAGACGTCCACAAGCTTCAAAGGCAGTGTACGGTCTTTCTTCTACCCGGATGGGTCTTCTGATGATAGTCGCTCTTGAGATCAAGAGTGCTATACGTGTCGTAGTTTGCAATACGTTCAACCATTTCGTCTATTCTGGGGTAGGGGTAGGCATCTAGTGGTGTGCATCTGTTGATCGTTTGGCTATAATCGACAACCATCCACTTTCTGTGGTTTTCATTGGCTAATACCAAAACTCGGTCTCGCCAAGGGGACAATGAATGCACAATTACACCCTTCGAAAGAAGGCGACGAATTTCTTCTCGTATAAATCTTTCATCCATATTGGTGTGTCTACGAGATTTAGTAGCGATGGGTTTGCAGTCCGGTGTCAGATTAGGAAACAAACAGGAGGCTCGAGGCAAGCGGCAGTCACAGAACAAGGTGAGAACGTAGGCCTAGGTCCACCAAAAGTGATTTCAATACTTTTGTAGTCGGAGAAAGTTATGTCCAAGTAGAACATCGACGCACAAATCCGGTAAGACCGATAGTTTGGTCTTCTCGTATATTGTACCATTATATTTAGTAGTGACAAAAATATGTCCTTGCGTGGCGCTGGTTAAGACTGTGGTGCCAATGGGTATCTTAGTGCGAGAGTTATGGATCTCCCACTTATTTCGGAGCGCCACTGAGGAAGAAATGTTGCTTTCAGAACTACCTCTGTCAGTTAGGGCCTGAAAAGTAGTCCTATTTACTTGTAGTTCAACCACTGCACTTGAAAGACGCTCGGGAACAGCAGCTGAAGCCACGGCGGAGACGGTGGGATACATAGCGGAAGAGAAGGCTTTTCGGTTTCGTGATGCTAGGCACGCCTTTTGGAAGTGCTCTTCTTACCGCACTCTTTGCATAATGCATCGCGTGCGGGACACATCTAACGGCGGTGCCTGTCGTATCCACAAAAGAAACATTTGCAATGGAATGAAGTAGAAGCCACTAGGTCAGGCTCTTTAACGGGACTCGACAAAGTTTCACATGGCTCAGTAGCGGTAGAGAATGAGGTCGTTGGCGAGTCCTGATACGATGGAGACTGTCTTGAAGAAGGAGGCACGATCGCTGGGACAAGACCTTTATTAGCCTGACGTTTCGGATTCCTGCTCGAACCGATCTTCAGAGCCAAAAGCAGATACGGGTGGTTCATGCACAAGGGGCTGCAGTATTTATAGGATGCAGTCGCCATGCTACCACATTCCTATGAATATCGACGGCTCTCTTCCTTCATCAGGGATCATTGCACTTGGTGTGATGACTTTTTGATGGCCAACATTCGCGCCGTTAATTGCTGCAATCTCATCACGTGTGTTGGATGTTGGTGTGATGATTGCTCGACCATCTGACCCACCGATCCTGGCGATGGGGAGTGTTCACCTGTACGCTCCCCGCGCGGCTAATTACTTCGCCTAGGCGAAGTCTCAGCACCGAGTATGGAATGGCAAGGTCGTTGCACTTGTTAATGTACTGGGGGCCAGTGAACCATGACTCAAGCAGTTCGCGGCTCACGCGGTTGTCACCTCTAGCGAGAATTTCGGCCTCGTCGAACTTGAATGTGTGGCCGAATCTCGTCGAATGAGCCGCAACTTGAGAGCTGGCGTCATTTCTCCGCACCGCTGCAGTGTGTTTGGCCACTCACTTTCGGAGCTGTCTTCCGGTTTCTCCGGCGTAGTTGCTTTGTCCTCAACTGGTCTAATGAAAGGCCACTGATGAATGCATCTCTAATGACATCGTCGCGATTCTGTTCTGCCATAACGGATTTAAAATCACAGTCCTTAACTGAGGACTTTAGCTTTTGATCAAACTGGTCGAGGGTTTGTCCGCCTTCCTGTCTGTAGGTTGCCAGAAAATGATGAGCGATGGCTCTTAGGTAGAGATCTCACAGCAATTTAACAGCTTTTTTATAACTGGAGCATTCGTTAATGCATTCCCAGATTGTCGGAGGAACGTAGTTAGTCTGAACGCTTAATTTATCCGGTTTCAGGTTATCGATCGTTGACAAGAAATTTTCAAAAGTGCGAAACCTATGATTCCACTGCATAGAAGCGTCTTGGGCATTTGGATTAGCATCGAGTCGTTCTGGCCTAAGGAATCGGTCCATTCTGGAATTGTAGGATGAATAAATTGTTGTAGCTAGGACCGTAGCAAGCACACGAGGTGGAGAGAGCAAACAAATACGTATGTAAGAGTCAACGAGAATACCCTATAAGGGGGCCTTATTCATCTAACGATTGACGTCCTGGAACGAAAACGAGACATAGAAAAGTAGTAGATAAGATGGAATTTATCCAGGGGCTTATGTTAGCATAACAGGGAACAAGGGAACATTCGTTGTCTGCTCTCTGTCGGACTAAATAGACCGAGGCCGCGCAACTTCTGAGCTGGAGGCGTTTTGTTCATTTCTGACAGGATTGGACTTTAATGTGGTGCTCGTTTTCGGTCAACATCCACATTGTCGACCATATACTCTGCCTGTAATCTGGTACTTGGCGCAGTTGTGATCATGTCTGACCTGCCGACCTCGATGATTTCGCGGGCCGTACCTCTCCACACGTAACGATTCGCGGCAGCGGTTCTAGACAGCCCGACCTTTTCTCTTCTCCAGCCACGGAGACCAAATACCGGAGGCCCAAGAACCACTTGCATGTACTGACAAACTGCGTCGAGCAAGAATTTGAGTTGACCTCTTAAGCACCTCTTTGTGAGCAACGACGCCGGACCGGGAGTGGCAACGCTGATTCGACAAATTTGCCAATTCACCCTCTAACACTTTTGTTTGTTTGCGCCTGACCGTAGAGCATGTCATAAGAAAATGTGCCCAATACTGATCTGGAGTTTATGTTGCGCATGGCTCCTGTTCGCTTATTTCTAACGGCATCACCAGCCATCTCCGCATCCCAAACGTTTCCTCAACGAACCGCTTCCGAGCGCCGCAATGCCTGGATTGATGTTCACAGGATCTGTAGAAAATGAAAAATTCGATATCTTGGTCTCCTTTCTAATCAAGCGAAAGTTCTGACTAGGGGTGTGTCTTCGACTGTCCTCTTTGGTTTCAAGGTTGTTGCGCATTTGAAGAGTGACCACTAACTTGCTCTCACTTAACTGTTTCGCGCAGTCCCTCTCGCCGGCCATAATAGAACACCCCCTTTTTTCTTATCAAAACCTTTTACGCTGGTTTCCTCGCGTCTAGTTACCATACTGAGTGTCTCCAAAAACATTTAACCTACACTTCCAACTGATATGGCTAATACTATCAATCTTAACTAGTGCCCATCCAAGGGTTGACATGCAGTACTTAACGTTTTTCTTCCAACGGAGGACTTTGCTACCCTAGGTGAATATTATTTTACCCATACATCTGAACTTAAACACCATTCAATCGAGTCACGTCGAGCCGATCTTTCGGGAAAATAACTGTTCGATTTGCAAGAAAAGTCACTATTATCTTGGCTTTTATTTTTGTTAGCCCCAGCGTTTTTTTCTTTCCCGGTCTTTTTAGTGTTTTGTTTTATTGACTACATGGTCAGTGTGATCCTTCCACGCTTCTGTTTTAGCTCATATTCCTTCATGGCCTAGGCGACACCGGGTAATCTGACTTCCTTTCATAATTGACTAATGTAGTCATGGTTGGGCCGAAACTCTTCGTCAATATGTTCCGCCCTATTGCAAAGTCATTTGCCCACACGCGTAAGTCTCTCTGCTCTTTATCGCTTGCCTCTGCAGAAAAGCACGACCCGTTACACTCAACATGAACATGGTTATGCCTGCATGGTGAGTCCGCCCATGTCCATGTCCAGCCTTCTAGGCACGATATTTATGGACTGGCGTTTGATGCACCGCAAGACGAGAACGGGATTCAGTCAGCTGCAGAAGAATGTACGCTAAACTGCGCGTTTCATTTTCCGCTTACTTAAACATTCTCTTTTAGTGTCGAAATGGGTAGACGCTGAGGTGACCGCCGGAGTGCCTGCCAACCGGATCGTTGTGGGCGGTTTCTCTCAGGGTGGCAGTGTGTCTCTTTACTACTCGCTTACGAACAAAAAAAACGCCATCAGCGGTGTAGTCGCTCTCAGCTGCTGGCTTCCACTCCACACGAAGTTTATTCAAAATCCTAATGTGAGCCCTTTCTCTTGGTTCTCCCGCTGAATTTTGATGCTTTAAAATCTTGCACTCGAGGGACGCCGGAGGGAGGTCGATTCGCTGTCTTATCCGTAACTCTTATATCGTCTGTGGTAACGTCTTCATAGTATAGCGGACCCCGGTTCAGCAGTTCATGTTGATGAACCAAGACGTTTTAGACTAATTAAGCATGCTTGCAAGTTGAAATTATTTTGTGTTAGATGACTCATCACAATTGTCCAATTCTACACGTGTATTAATTTTCGTTTGTCTGACCCTGACACGTTCTTGTTGGGGTTCTGCGCTTCCCAACGATGTGGTCCTCAGGTCCTCTAGTGCTTTCGTCCTGAACAGTTTCCGTGGTTAGATACGCATGTTCATCGTAAAATTCAGTAGGTAACAGTTGGGTCAGCATTCAGCACCACCTTCCCCCTTTGTTACCGGTATGTCCCCGCAACCCCTTCCCACCGATCAAGTAGTATTTACGCTAAGACAAACTTCAGAGCATCGGTCCTTTCCTGCGATTGGCAAACGAGGGAGGATGCCAATGTTGAGATTTTCGTTTAATGCAGGTCGTAAGTCAAGTGAACTCGTTTATGTTACTTTTGCGAAGATTGTGACGACAAATCAAGTTCTTCCAAATGGGGTTGGTCATATATTTTCGGGTATTTGTACGGAAACCCTCACCCACAACGGATTAAGTCAATGTGAACCGAAAACCATTTTTTGATGAAATCATTACTACGCCCGTACCATTGTCACCGAGTTTTCGACAATTTGGTCAGATGACTATATGGTTTGGTAGGATTGTTGGTTCTGGTCAGAGAACTAATTGTTGTTAGAGCTCAGGCAGGTGTGTTGCGAGGTGGAGGATGAGACGGTTATGGGCCCAGACAACATGGTACCGCTGAGGGAGTAGACGAGGGTCAGTACCCGCATGTTAGAAGCTGTAACCAGGGTAGTAGTTTGGTTAATCAGATGTTTTGGTGTGCTTCTTCAGATTGATTGTTGTACCAAGGAAGCCCTAATTATTTCACAGCCGTTTGAGAACCGAGGATGGGGTTGCCTCTGCCATCGCCAGTGTTCGCTCGATCAGTTCGGTGGCACTCTGTAGTCATCACAGAAATTCTTTTTGACGTTTATTCGATGTCCAATGTAAATTTGAAAAACCAGAACGGCGCTCGAGTTGGACCTGCCAAACTTGACACTGTTCACGTGCCCTTTTGAATGGTCGCCCCGCCATTCAACACAGGAATATGTAATTGGGTAGGCGAACAGTGGTGAGGTCTGGAGACAGCCTGCCCCTTCCGTCTGAATGAATTAACGCACAACTGGTGGTCGTCACTCATAGTTTGACCTCAGGTTATGTAAGAGATACGACCGAATGAAAACAGCGACCTTGTAGTTTGTTTGTCAACCCTTCATGGAATAGGATCCTGGGGGAGAGACCTTTCCTTCCAAGAGTGTACACCTCGGTTTTGATGGTCGATTTTCCGTTTTTCGAAGAAATTTATTGGGATATCAATTGTTCCATGAGGTATTTCTTGTCGCGCAAACCCCTTCTATCGTATCCCCAAAACATTCGCCGTACTGTGCCCGTTTAACAACGTATCAGAATTCGTCTCAAACTCTTTGGCACACAGTTGTGGAACTGTTTATTTTGTCCAGTGCAAGTCTTCTGGCGATGGAAATTCCCACAGTTTTTACTGCTTAGTCTTCTGCCTAGTGAGACCTCTGGAATCGTAAACAATTTCAGCTTGCAGGGAACACCGGATAGCCTGTTGTGCGTTCATTTTTGGTAGATTGGTCAGTTCGCCACTCCCATTAACGATTCATATTGACCCAACTGTGAAAAACGGCGATCTCGTTTGGATTCGAACCCACGACAGCAAGGGGAAGGTTTGAGTACAGCAAACGTTCCAACCACCTGAGCTACAAGACCCAACCGGGAGCCGTTAGTTTAGTTTCATTTGGGTCAGGTTACCAAGTTCTTCGCAGTGGGATCAAAATGAATTATTCGAAATCTGCCAAAACACCTATTAATTGAAAAGATAACACGAACGCTTCTGTCACAAAAAGCCAGTCTTTTAATAGCAAGTATATCAGTGATTTCTTTGTCAATGAATTATTGAAAAGGGGATCGACTCGCATGGCCGTTGGGTTGACCAAGTCGCTCGGACTGAAATGGGTTGGGGCTGAGTGTTGTGTTCAGGGCGTGTGCTTCCGTGGTGAACGGGACCTCTGACAGCCATGGGTTGTCGATAGGTGCCTTGTCAAACAATGTTTAGGGCATAATTTCTGGCTTTTTCCAACGAAGACTATGAGCTCAGACTTCCTACTTAGACGCGCAGATGGTTGCCGAAGTTTGCTGCTACTTTCTGACCTGTAGTTAAACACAGGAGTTACACTGGACATCTTCACACATGTACACAATCCTTACGCACTATTTTTTGGTTGTGTTCATTTGGCTGTTGTGGTTCCTGAGTGCTGGCTTGCCTGAACTACTTGATTTGTTTATTTGGGGTCAGCCAGTCTTAATTGGTCATTCGACTCTAATGCCTGGCGGTCTTGCAACTAAAATTGTTCTGTTAATCATGAAACCTTCATGCTCATTGTCTTGAATGCCTGAAAAAGCAGATTGCGTATTCCTCGAGTGGCATCATCGAGGCTGATTCGGTCGAATATGATAAAGTAGAAGTACGTACGATGCATTGTTATGTTCCAAAGCAGTACTCTGCACAGGAGCGACATCCCGGCAATCTCCTCGGTATACAGGCTACACCAGGTGAGTCTTGACGACTTTCTTCTCACCCGCCAAAGTGTGGTAATCGTGGTAGAAGGGAGCAGTCTGTATTCCACTCGCAAACAGAGACCTTGTACCAAGTCAGTGTAGCGGCTAAGCGGTAATGGTGTACGCTCAGTACGCCACAACTTCAGGCCATATCCCAAGTTGTTAGAAGCAGGACGCCATTTGGTTAGGACACTTTATTCTGTGCAGAATAGTGAAGGGGAAAGTTGGCAACCGGACGAGGATGCGTCCAGCGCCGCGGAGGCGGCGTCCGCGAGAGCGACGAGCCCTGTGTCGCCGAAGGTCGCCGCCGCAAAAGTGTGTTGTAGCCTTCTTGCCTCTTTGCTGTCTGTTCCAAATCACGTCCGCAAGGGCGGCGTCCCATGTGTGCACTTGTAACCAATCAGCGATAGAAGGTTGCGTTGATTAGCTCCGGGCCCACGCGAAGGTGGTGGCAAGCCTCGCATGGTGCAAGCAGAGAATCGACCAGGTGCGTGGGGCAGATAGTGAATTGCAACGAGACAAATCGAAGCTGGGCAGACGTGCGTGCCATAGCAGGCTGTCGCTAGGTGCAGGCGCTAGCGAGAGGCGCGACGTAGCCATTATGGCTGTCCACTACATCAGTCTCAGTTTTCGACCGTAATAGTCAAGTCCTTCGAAGAGGACAACCTGCGATACCTTAAGCAGCCTAGACCACTTCGAGTCGTTTTCTCAGTAAATGCAAAGTCGTTGACCGTAGTGTACTTCAGCATCCGCCCGAGTGTTTATAGGACATTGTATTTTTGGAAGTACCGTTTCTCCAATATCAACGAAGAGGCAGGACCGGTGCCTCAGCAAAAATGATGAGAATCCGGAGTCGTCATTATCATCCTCAGCGACATTTCCAGGGAGTTGTCCATCCTCTTGCGTGAAATCTACCACCGAATAATCCCTGCAAAGCTCCCACAGTGAGATACTTTTCACTGCCAACAGACTGAAGAACTAAATTGGTAAAGGACTGCGTTATCTCATTTCTGTGTTGGAGGGAGACGAAATAACCATTGTTGTCGATTTAAAATCACGAGAACCCACATATCATACCACTGAGGGAAAGAGTGCGTGGCCATCACTGAATTGGAAACCGCGGCAGTAGCAGCAGCGAAGTTAAAACTCAAAAGACAGCTTCCTCATCACCAACGTCTGTTTGCCTTCCTATCTGCAAGACCACAACGCGTGTCCCACTGTTGAAAACTGAGCGACAGCATGTTCCCTGGGGTGCTAAATCACCGTGAAGTGCTTCTGACAAAAAGAAATGTACGACTTCGTATGCTAGACTGACCATAGCCGACTCATCACGAAGCGGATGTTGCAATTTGCATATGAAGAGGACCGAGCGCACTCAGAGGGACTCGGCAAGACCGATAAGGAAATATAGCGTCTATTCTACTGGAATAACCTCCTTCACAAGACCTACGCAAGCAACAGGACCAAATTCCTCCAATAAAAGCGTCAAAATTAGTAGAGGCCTCGGAAGGTTCGAAAAACTGGCTGACTCGCAGCACAAGGGAAGCCAACGATGCTGTGAACATGATGGAACGGAGGACATATGTTCGGGCCCCAAGGCTGTCCATGGTCCTCAGTCCACCAAAACTGATCCGCTGCGCGACTCAGGTGGAACAATTCGAGAGGGCTGATACTGCGGCGCCTGACCGAGAACATAAGGCTCATACTCAAATGTCAGTCTTCGATCTGCAAGGAAGGCATCAGTAGTCTCTCTCAGATAAATGGATTATCACTAGCCTTTGCACTACTCTAGTCTAGTAAACAAAAGCCTTTGGCGGCATGTAAGCTGGCAGTCACAAAAAAGCCATGCTGAGGGCGAGGAAACTTCTCAATGGTGTGCTGACCGCCGTTGCGGAGAACGGGGTGACCGCAGGAACCGTCGCCATAAAAAGTCCGGTGAAGCTGGCTTATCTAGTCGTCTCAGCTCTCTTCCCTCTCATGTCCTCCGCAATGCTGGTAGGCGCATACCGTAATGAGCGACGTGGACTCGGCATCAGTTTTTGAACTAACAGGCGACCGTTCAATGTCCGTTTTGAGCAGTTTGAAATGTAGGCCTCCAGTACCCCCCACACGGGCCATGTGGTAAGTGCGCTGGACCGACCTGGGAACCATATCGGATTCTAGCAGGCATTATCGGATTGCACACCATAATGAATGCCAACATTTCGGGGTGCGATGGCAGACCCGGTTGCTGGCAGACTTCGCGCACACTGGGACCCCTGCTGCCTCCCCCCTCCATTGTTATTGTTGGTCAAAATCCTGGTTATTTGTTGTGTGGACCAGGGGGTGTGAAGTGGGACGCCAAGTTGCGGACTCGACCGTTCCACCCACCTGCGCCTTCCCCCGCTTCCAGTCTTCTTGACTTTGTTTGGACACCGGGTCCAGGGGAGGAGGAGGAGGGAGTGCGGTAGATGCTGTGCAAGTCTGCGTTCACCATAAACTAATTCGCGCACAAGTCGCTGTCCCTCCACCTTGTTGTGGATCACACGGTGGACATCGTCGGCAACGATTGTCGAACTGCCAAGTCACCCTATTGTGCGGTCCAACGGGATTACACGAAGACTTTCGAACTTGATATTATCTCAGCTCTTTGTTCTTTTTATGTTAGTTTCCTCATACAACATTAATCTTTGAGTGCGGAACTCATATCACTACAGAGTATCAATTCTTTTTCGTTACCCGTTTTAGCTTGCGGAGGCTGACAAGAGTCTCCCCATATTCCAGTGTCACGGGACCATGGACCCCATAGTACCCTTTGACATGGGCTCTGAAACAAACACGATGCTGAAAAACATGGGCTTTTCAAACATCACCCTATCCAAAATACCGGGCATGGGACATACGTCAAGTGAAAGGGTAAGCTATTTTTTTCGATGGTTTTATAAGGCTTCTCAACTGGGCATCTTGTTTGAGAAACTATCTTGGTCTAAAATTTATCCGCTATTTGGACCCGTTCGCCAAACAATAACTTCTCTTGCAGAATACCGCAAGAACGCTTTCTCAAATAGTACAGGAAGCTGAAGAAACCCCCGAGAGGATACACAACGATTGGATCATTTCCGAATAGTATTTTTTGGGCATCGTTGCTTATTTTTTTATAGCCACCTGGGAGATCTTGTTACCTCTTTGTTCAATCACTCCTTTTGGTAATTGAGTGATTTCGTTCGAATTTGGCTTGAGTCAGCACTGCACCTTCGAGTCTCGTCCTCGTTATTTATATTTAAAGGCCTCTATTGGCTTCCATCACTTCAACCGTTCATTTAGTCCTCATCATTATCGCCGTCATCGGAAATCCTGACATTTACTCCTAGAGACCGTATTGTGCCCCTCCTATCGAGCGATATCATAGGGCAAGACATAAAACTTCAAGTGTGTTGCAGACTTACAAACTATGGGATCATTGGCCTGTGGAGACATAGCTGTTCGTTTATTCACTCATATTTCGCCTATTTCCATGTCTAGTCGTCCTGGAGAAAATATATAATAAGAGGCCTTGATATGCGGATTACTTCTGCTTTGGCGCTGCTGTCTACATACACGCTGCTTGTCTTGCACTCGGAGACTCCTTTCATCGAGTTGTGCCCTTAGAGCCTGATTTACAACAGTTTACGAATGCCTTACCGACAGTTCGACCGTCGTTGCGATAATCTCCCCCGTATGCTTCATAGCAATGTGAGATCAGGGACGGTGGCTTACGGGGAAATTAGTTTATAGTGATGGCAAACATACCCAACATCTACCGCACTCTCTCCTCCTCCCCCACCTGGACCCAGTGTCAAAACAGAATGAAAAAGACCGGAGGCGAGAGAGGACGCAGGCGGCTGGTACAACGAATGCCCGCACCCAGGCGTACCGCCACATCCTTCAGGTCCACAACGTACACTGATCAGGGTTTTAAGCAACACAAAAGGGGCGGCTCGGGTCCCAATTTGCGCGCGTGAGCTTGAAACTGGTTGGCATTTGCTATGGGCGCACATTCTAAATAACGCCTTCCGGATTCTGATCTAACCCCATGCTAGTCCAGCTCGTCTACCTCGTGGCCCGTTTTAGGGGCAAAATGCAAATGCCATACTTGTATGCCAAGCCTCGCTCCACCCTTGAACGTAAACGATAAATGCCCACAACCTATATATACCTGTCAAACAAGAAGAAAGACATTGAATTTGTTTCTCACATCGTCGGGGCTGCTCATTGAGGGAGTGTAGACACTGACTATGGTGGCGAATTAGCCTCCCTGGAGAGGCAAGCAGAGGCTCATCAGACGATCGTTGATACCCTGCGGCAGACAGGGTAGTCGTCCCACGATGTCATTCCGGATGGCAAAGGCGACGCCCGCGTCGCGTCGCTCTGCCTTCGGACGACCGCTCCAGAAGAAGGTGCAGGCGGCACCCCCCTCCTCCAGTCGGCCTTGTTCGGAGAACCGGGTCTCACGGAGTGCAGCGATGTCCACCTTGTAGCTCTCCAGTTCCCGAGCCAATAGCGCCGTCCTCCGTTCTGGTCGGTTGCCCCTCGGATTGCCGAAAGTGGAACGAACATTCCAGGCTGCCAGAGTGGGCAGACTCACCCGACCATTCTGGCGGGTGGGGCGGCGGGAAAGAGGAGGTGGAAGAGAGAGTGAGAGTATTGTTTCTTCTTTGATGATTTCGGTCGTGTGTTTTGTGTCTGCGAACCACCGGTCAGCGCGCAGAGGACACGATCCCAGCACATGTTCAGGACACCTTTTCTAACCCCTCCCCCCTCGCGAGGCTGAACAGTGCTCCCCCTCAATGGGGCTGTTCAGTTGTCTTAGACGGCTGCCGAACTCCACTATGGGCCACGACTTTTGTTTAATGGGAGAGCGACCCGAGTTAGCCTGGGACAGCCTACGACATCGCCGTAAGCTAGAAGGGGGGAAGGGTAGAGAAATGGGATGCAGAGCTTTTCCGTTTCTCTCTAAACTAACTGGCTACTGAAATATGAATGGTTTGCAGACAAATTCAACAGAACGGCATTTAGGACAGACACAGACAAAAAAACATGCAGGCAAGAATAGCAAAAAGCAAAGGCAACAGAGAAAATTCAACGGAACGGCATTTAGTTTTCAACAAGGACAAACACATGCAAGCAGTCAGAAAGCAAGCAGACAAGAACAAGCAAAAGCAAAGGCAGCAGAGCAACGTTCGCTTACCTGGGGGCTCACTTACTTAGTGGCCTACGGTGTTCCAGGTGGAGTCTCATCACGGAGGTGCCAATACCGGCCAGCGGAGCCGCAATTACCGTGTGCGGAGATGCACACACGGATACCCTCATCTGGTTTAGCCCGCCGGTCGAGGCAGCTACCGGGGGGTGGTCGTTAGGCAGATCCTAGTTTCGGGGAGTCACAGGTGAGAGTTGGGTGCCAGCAAATGGACGCTGGGCATAGTCTACACCTGCAAGCAAGCGAGCGACCTACTGCGACCGTTACATGGACCCACCGTTGGGCACCCCTACACCCCCGCCGGTTCACTCATATACACACACGCACACATGAATATTTTGCATACCGTGGTGCGAGCAACTTTAAAACAAAGCTGCAAGTCCTCTGAGTGAGTGCGGCGTGGTCTGAATAGACACCCACCAAGCCGCTGAGAAGACCTTATGCTTTTGATTAGTGGGGCAACCCTGTTGGCCGGGAAGCACACAAGCAAGGAAGATGAATGGTTATATTTAGAAAACGAAGTCACTATAAACTTGTTCATAGGCGACATTCTGTTACTCCGAGGCACACCCTGCTGTTGAAGCTCACTACCCATCCACTCAAAAGTCGCGTAGGGAGTCATTCGGATAGGCTTTACGCAGTTTCTTGAGCTTCGTTAGAGGGAAGGCGGTACCTTCGAACTATAGTAGGTCCCTTAGGGTCCTCGCCATGGTGCCGAAAGTCTGGTATTTAAAGTATGAATCCAAGTCGTCAAAAAGTGGATTGGCTGTGTGGCCCGACAAGAAAATCCTTTAGTAAGCCAACGGACCGTTTGAATAAGGAAAACTAGGTAGCCTTTCTGTGGGTCAGAGGTCGCCAAAAGGGACAGAGGACACGTAAGGAAGATATAGAAAATGCAGAAACACCATTCAAGGAGCCGACTTCACCGTCCACACAAGCGATTGTATCGGCCAAGTCAGAAGTCTGTTTCCCCTTGGATTGGATCAGTCTGACCCTTCAGAAATAGCCCCAACTGCTGGTTTTCGACGTCAAGCACCCCTTGGAGTCCGGCTATCTCCCTCCATCGCCCGACAAGCTGAAGAGAAAAATATACTGAGCGGACTGCCAGGTTCAAGATATCCCGTCAATGGGCAACCTTCCTATGCATGGTTTTTAGTGCATCGTGATAGCTTCAAGCGCATCAGATTGTTTATAGGGAGGAAAATGCGCTGAGTCGTCGACCTCACTCTCCCTCCTCATTCCCAGGCCTTAGTCACTGTCCGAGTGGGTCAGTCGCTTAGTTAGGAAAATGGGCACAGTGGCTGACAGCTAGGGAGCTCGTCCGCGTGCGCCACATGCGCGATCTGACCCCCCCCCCCCCTCAAACGCACACCAGAATTTCACACGAGGGGAATAGGACGCTCTGATCTTACATGCAACAGAGGAGCCACACAGTGAAAGGAGCCTAAAAGCACACTTCCCACTTACATGAGAGGTGTTGGTGTTGTGGAATTTTGGAGGGGTGTATGCGTGATGCGTGTGTTGATGGGGAGCGTCTTATGATGTGGCCGTGTCTGCTGTGATTTACCTCAGGTTTTCATGGATGCGCACGCGACCTATTAGGCTTTTGTGGTGACCAAACGTGCAAAGGCAATGCGGACAGTTGCAGCAATCACATCTGGTGTACGTTGGTGCTCCATGCACCGGTTCGCTAGTCTCTGCGACAGACCCACAAATGACTGACCAGGCCGATGTGTAAAGCGAATGTGCGGTCGCAATGACGACAGGTAGTAGGCCGAGTTCACACTGTTGTAGGTGGGGGTGGTGATAGTGTGTTGGTGGCGGAAAAAACGCCAGGACCGTTTCGGTCGGTGCCGGGGGTGGTAGAGATGATTGTGTTCATCGTCAGCGTGGTGATTGTGGTAGAGGTGATGGAGGCGGCGGTGATCGACGGTAGTGCGGCACGGGGGTTCGGAACAGCGATGGCGAGGGTGGGCGCCTTTGTGATTGATTTGGGGGTTGGAGCAGGGGCGGTTGTGGAGGCAACAGTTACGATTGTCGGATGGTTGGTACATTGAGTCCGATGATGACTGCCGGGGTCAGTCCGTGCGCAGAATGTTCGTTGACATCGTAGGCATACTGGGTGATGATGTCGCGGGTCAGGGGCGTCTGAGACTTGCGAGTTTTTGTCTTGGCTTTGGCTGCGGTGATCCGGTTTGCTTCTTAGGTGGCTGCGTCAGTCTTCACTTCTCTCCTCCAGGCTGGTTTATTCTGGGCGATGACCTCTCAGGTCTCTGAGTGGATGTGCAATCGCCTTTGAGAGTTCTCCAAATTGTATTTACGGTGTCGTTTTTGCCCTTCCGGCCGGTGAACACCCCCTGGCGACATTTCCGTAGGAGAGTTGTTTTGATAGGCGAGCGTCGTCCATTTTCATCAGCTGGCCGCTCGAGCGAAGTGGCAGTTGTCTCAACATGGCGTGGATCTTAAGGATTTCGGTCCGTCCCAGGACTCCCGTGTCCGATTTCCTGTTCTGCCACCTCTGCTTCAGTATTCTGTGGATGCAGGTGAGACGGATGTGGTTGAGCTTTCTGCCATGACTGGAGTAGACGGTCCAAATCTCCGCACCGTGGAGAAGTGTCGTCAGGGCGACGGCCTTGTACATCATCAGTTCGCTGCTCGTTTGAAGACCGTGGCAATTCCGCGCGGAGGCTTGCAGCCGACTGAAGGCATGGCTGCCTTTGAAGAGACGAAGGGCAACCGCATCGTCGATGTTTGTGTTGCGCGAGAGTGTGCCTCCTAGACAAGCGAAGTTGTCCATGGTTTTGAGTTGTTAGCCGTTGACGGTGATTCGAGGAGGAGTGCAGGGTTGTGTGTTGGGTGGCGGTTTGTGCTTAACCACCGTTTTGTTTATGTTGATGATCAGTTTGAAATTGGTGCGGTCGTCGGTGAAGAGTAGGTCGTAGACTGTGGTCGTAAGTAGCTCCGTTTTGGCCTGCGTGTCCTTGCTGTTGAAAAGATTATCGTCACTTCTGTAGGTGGTGCGTATCCCATGGTGCTCACCACAATAGGCATCTATCAGCGTAGCAGAGCACATAGGCCTGAAGAGGGTGGAAGCGAGCACGCAGCCCTGCTTCGCTCCATTGGTCACTGCGAATGCCTTGGAGATTATGACGTTGCCCGTGACGCGCGTCATCATCCCATCGTGCAGCTGACGTGCCGTGTGTGTAGAGCGCTCAAGACAGCCGAATTTCTGCTTGATTTTCACAGCCCTTCGCGATTCACCGTGTTGAAGGCTTTCGTCAGGTCCACGAAGGCAGTGTAGATATGGGTCCGCGTCTCCTGGCGCTTCTCTTGTAGCTGGCGAGCGTCGAAAACCATGTTGGCGGTCGCGCGGTGTCGTCGGAAGCCACATTGATTTTCCAATGGTAGTTCTTTCTCGAGGTTGCCTGCGAGACGATTAAAGAGAAGGCAAACTAAGATCTTCCAGGCGATATTGAGCAACGAGATGCCTCTGTGGTTATCACAGAGTTGCCGATTCCCTTTGCGCTTGTAAAGATGGACTATGGTCGCGTCCTTGAAGTCCTGGTTGGCCTACCCCTGTCGCCATATCTCCTGGTAGGGCGCCGTGCTTTTAGATTTCAGCTGTTATGACATCAGAGCTTGGTGCTTCCCCGCTGAAGAGTTGTTCCACGGTGCAGATGGCTTCTGAGAGGGAGGGCGATAAATGTCCCCAGGTTGTATGTCCTAGTCCAATCCGAAAAAATAGCCACGAAGATGCAACTTGTCATTGAGTTGTTACTAAAAATCGTCTTTCAGGTTGCAAGCCCTTTTTCGGCACACCAAAACACTCCTGTATGTCCCTATACGCCCACTGCGCGGCTGATCGTGCGGTTATTCCCTCAAAGACGAACATGTATCCGGGCAATGCACAGTGTCCCGCCGTCGAAAGCGAGGGGTCCGTCCCTAGCACTGCCTTGGCGCCCTCATTTGTGAGCGTTCGTCGCATTCCACTGTCGTCTCAGAAGTAGTTGACTGTAAAGGAATAAATCGGGCGCGTAAACGACGTGTGTTGTTCTTCCGCTTTGTTGTAGGGCGTCCTTGGGTTTCATAAAGTTGGACTGTCGCTTCAAGTCAGAGAGCGTCTTCTACCCTAGAAGTCGCAGAAAATGGGTGACGGTCTCGGACAGATGATATTTTACTAGGACTTTTCCGACGCAGCATGGGCACCGCTGGCGATGCCACCGCACCCACCGATCATGAAAGTTTGCTTGCTTTCAAAATGTTGAGAGGGTAAACTCACGGTACATAGGATTCAGTTCTCTCCTCATTCGCATCTTTTACCACTTAACACTACAGATTTCCTTTAGGAGAGCTAGCGTTTTCGCCTCGTCTGCTAACAGGCCCTATGGCCAGGAGACCTATTTTTCCTCGTAGATGCTCTGACTCCAAGGAAGCGCCCCGTTTCCTATCACCATTTAACCGCAAACTTTCTTATTGTGGCTAGTAAAACTGGCACTCCTTCCCATCACTGTTAATGTCACCGGGCTCAATGACCTTCTGTGGGTTCTCATTGGCGAGCTTACATTTGATACGATTCCATATATCCGTGGCATTCTTTGGCGACAGTTGGTGATGTTAATGATGGCGATGATGATGATGATGATGATGATGACGATGATGATGATGATGATGATGATGATGATGATGATGATGATGATGATGATGATGATGATGATGATGGCGATGATGATGGCGATGATGATGGCGATGATGATGGCGATGATGATGGCGATGATGATGGCGATGATGATGGCGATGATGATGGCGATGATGATGGCGGTGATGATGGCGATGATGATGGCGATGATGATGGCGATGATGATGGCGATGATGATGCCGACGACGACGACGACGACGACGTATTCATTGGTGGCGAAGGGACAAGTTCCAAGGAATAGGTGTGAAGAAGATGAGTGGCAGCGGTGCGGTGGTGCTAACGACGACGGCGACTATATATTGAAACCTCGGCTCTTGGACTTTCGGCCTAGTTCTTTCTCACCAGCCCGTTTGCTACCTGGTAGTGTATATTTGAATGTCTTGGCCAATTTCTTTATGGATTCCCAGGGGTAGCTATTTACGATAGCCATCTTGATGACCGATGTGTCTGTTACATTTGCCCTCTTCCACCTTTCTCCGCCCTTCATTTAACAGTTGAGCTCATCCCCGACTTCCCTGGTGTCAACCCCTATCGAACTTTTGCAGCGACTGAATTTAAGGTGTTAGTCATGGAGATCGTAGGCCTTATGATGTTAGTCAGCTGCCCACGCGCGTCGTAACTGATAAATGCTTACGAAAGTTCCCTTTTTATTCCTGCGACAGCCGGTTACCCATCTGAACCGACAGTTTGGACTGTGTCCTCCCCTTGTCTATTTTTCTTCATGCACTGAATGCACAACTTTAAAACTCTCAAGTCTTTTGCTTCACGACTGACACATTTTAACCTGTTAATACGAGTTAGATCAAGTGCCTTTAAAGTGGTATAGTTGTTCCCTTGGAATCCCATGTGCATGGTTAAGAACTTTCCTCGGTCACTTCGCCCACTCGAGTATTTTATGCTTCCAGGCCTCGATTGATTTCCAACTAACCTAGGTTTCATCAACATCTGTGGTTTAGAAACACATTTCGTTCACCTTCAAGCAGTACTACGAACGAAAGTAGGCTTTTTCAAGTGTGCAACTGGGCTTCTGTTTCGTAACCGTCCTTAGAGGGTTGGCTTCGGTGCGCTCTAATGCCGTTCAACAGTATCGGTATGCTTACCGGTGACGGGCTTAACAGAGTTATCGAAGTGGATGACTGTTATGTGCTTTGAGCTAAGGGCAGCTCTTCTATACATCCGCGATTATGGTGGCTCACAGGACGGCCAACTTAATGACATTAGGCAGTGGCATTACTATGGCTTACTTACTGGCACGCCGCAGCCCGTCGTCGCCTGATGTTTTACATGACTGCGACCCTCGCAATTCGCCTTTGTCATCCGACTTTATACATTCACATACTAACAAATACTTTGTTTGTCTGCGCTTTGACATATCAGTAGAGGACGACCCTCCAATAAAAGGTTTGGAGGAGACATAAATGTGTACGACGTGGCACTTTATTGACACGCCTTCCTGGAACCGGAGCAGAAACATCTGCTAGTTAGCCAACCGTAACCCCTTGACAGTAGATATCCTTTTTTCCCGCGTCTATGCTATTGTCCTTCACTGGTACGACTCACCGTTCTGAAAGCCATTGGGATCGCACCGCCTTCGTTCTTTAAAACGGACGTGAGATATTATGCTGCAGTCTGTCCTTTGGGGCGTCAGAAGCAAAATCGGGTATACACTATGACGGTGTATTTGATGCACTCTACTCGAGGACCCTCATGCTCTTTCTTCTATGAAGTACCTCTTTTTTAGTGCTCTCCCAGCTATGTTCATCTATCATTCTGGATGAATTACTGGCATCTTTCTATGTTTACTAGGACTTCGCGGTTAATTACCGCCATGACATTGCGGCGGTTGACTGTTTTTTTGCTCGCGATCCCTACCCTCATCCGTAGTTGTCCACCTACTGCGTTTTTTTCGCAATGCCCGACAACATGCTGGTTGTCTGATAATCTTCTGTGGCCCTCATCTCTTTCTTCCTCTAAAATTCGGCGGTTCTTCTCGTTCTTATCCGAACTTAAAGGAGCTGTCGCAGCCAACCGGCTTAATGAGGCAGCCAGTAAGATGTAACTGTCTGTGTGACGAAGCCTTTTGTACTACTGCCAGAACCGAATGGCAAAAGAAGCGTGCATGAGTTGGATGTATCATTTTCGGCGCGAGGGAATGTCTCCATTTGTGCCATACATGACTGGCTAGCAGACAAGTTTATTTCAAATCCCCAACCTGTTTATCATTGCTAATAATTTCCGGCGTCTTAAGCACACGGCGCAAGTTTCGTCGTCTTACCTGGCCTCCATAGGACAATTAAATTTTTCTCGCTTTTCAGGACAAGGGTAGGTAACAAAGTGCCTATCTCTGTTGTTCCTTTTGGCGGTTGCCGGCGAAAGTAAGCTATTTGTTCCTTCGACTTCAGTCGTTAAATTCTTCGGGCCGCCAGAACCTCCAGCAGTTCGTTGTATCCAAAAGGAATGAAATCCTTGAGGGGTGAAAATGCCAAACTCCATTCAAATGGCACGGGCGCTTTGTCTGTTGTAATGTTACATTCCATGCGATGGCCATAATGATTGCCTTTTGAATTTAGCATTACATGATCAGTCCTCATCAATCTTGCGTCACCTACAAAAGCATATCGCCTCGCTTTTTCTCCATTTATAGGAGCTGGATTTGGTGAAGAGCTTCATCAGTGAACGACTTCCTACAAAATAGTCCAATCTTCATCGCCAATGCTATCCGCAGTCTTACGTTGCCACAAGCTTAACTGTTATATCCACATTTTCCATAGATGTTGCACGTGCAGTTGCACGTACCTGTAATGTAAATTGCACTTCCAAAACAGGCACATCCGACTGAATAATTGCGAGTAAAGCAGATTTCATTCCACATAACTGTGTCCCACGCAAACGATTCATAATAAAACAACAGGAAGCCAACCCAAATACAGGAAAACCGACAACAAAGTCAAAAAGCGGGAAGGAATAAGGCATAGCATACAGGTAAAATTACTCAATCGCCGTTCCACCCTCATAAACACGTTGCCATGTGTAACATGGGGCTTTCAATGGCACTGCCTAGAACCCTGAAGAATGCTGGACTACCCATGCCTGCCACGTTGCTTCATTCAGTCGTTCGTTCACCTCATGGCACAATTCAGTGTAGTAGCTAACATTCACCCAGGCAAATGGCCTCCATAGATTGATGCATGACCAAGTGCCCACGTAGCCAGAGAACTGTCGGTCATTTCATGTGCCTCCCAGCGGGGTGTATCCCAATGGTAGATTTGAAGTGCACCGTAAGCTCTACCTTCGGACTGTCTGTCATGTGGTCCGTGTGCAGAGGATGTGGCCTAAGAGAGGTGAGGACTTGGCGTCTACCAGTGCATACAGATAGCTGACATTAGGTGAAGGTGAGATGGGCCGGTGATTTGGTTAGTTTAGTAGCGCATGGCTAGGCAACAGTGAACCTATGAAGGAGTGGGAGGCCATGCTGTGTCGCGCACGCAGACACAGGCTTGAGAGGAAAGACGTAGGTAGGAGTGAAGGAAGGAGG
>CACRXP010000194.1:828228-926802 GCA_902702965.1 Spirometra erinaceieuropaei | reverse complement strand
AAACCTCCAGGAAACTTCTCCTGCCCTTATCTGCGTCAATGCTCTCTGTCGCACTCATTTGTAGGCATCTTCAACGGCATTTCCGAAGAGACTACAATATCCAACTGGAGGTAGACAATGTCAGCATATACTGCATGCTGATTTACTTGAACAAAGTAGCCTTCCATAGGGAAAGCAGGATCATGCCTGCGAATCTGCTGCACACATCCCTCGCCAGTTGCATCCTACGCTTACACCGCTTCTTAACGCATCCTCTCATTTTACTTCTTCATCTACCACCTCATACTCCTCCTCCAGCTCCTTCATCTCATACTCCTCCAGCTCCAACTGCTCATAATCCTCCTGCACCCCTAATTCTTCTTCTTTTTTTAATTCCTTCTTATAATTCTTCTACTGCTTCTCCTTCTTCTTCTTCCTCTGCTTCTTCTACTTCTTCCTCCTCCTCTTCTTCTTCGTCTTCTTACCATCTCCGTGACCGTGCCAACTCCTGCCCTTCCACCGTGCATTTAGCCTCCATTACTGTGCTATAGCATTGGTGTCACCTATGTGTCCTAATGATGTACATTTGGCTATCTCATGCAAACCATTTCTATCACGCTTGCCATGTGTAACATGGGGCTTTCAATGGCATTGCCTACAACCCTGAAGCATGCTAGACTACCCATGCCTTCCACATTGCTTCATTCAGTCGTTCGTTCACCTCATAGCACAATTCAGTGTAGTAACTAACATTCACCTAGGCAACTGGCCTCCATAGATTGATGCATGACCAAGTGCCCACGTAGCCAGAGAACTGTCGGTCATTTCATGTGCCTCCCAGCAGTATATATACCAATGGTTTTTTGGGGATATTCAAATAAGAGGCGTTGAGTAACAGCTTGTGAGACCGTCCATATTGTTCAGGGACCACGAACGCCATCGCTACGTAGAGTCGTTCAGTGGATTCAGCCGTATTTGCTTTGCAACTTATGTGTCAATCCTTGCATGCATCGTCCTTGGCAGCCAGATCGACAGAGTTCAAGTCCTAAAATCGATCGTACGAGAAATTAACTATGCTCTGGGCCTTTGGGTCATAGAGGAATTCGTTGATGCTGCCAGCAGTGTGGTCGACGAAGTGTGTACCACCAGCCACGTAAAATTTTCCGTCGGGTCATTTGGATACATTATTGATGAGCGTCTCCATTAACTCAAGTTCTTCCCGCAGTATCTGCCGAAATCCAGTGCAATTTTTAACTATCGTAACTGAAAAAAGGCGTCACCACACTATTGTAAACCAGTCGGTAGTCAGTAATTTTACGAGCCGTATGCATGCCCAAGAAGGTTCGAAGACTGTCTTGAGGCTGCAGATGTTGGGATGTGGAATCAGGTTGTCGATTTTCCCACCCGAGGCTCAAGCATACTTGACCTAATTTTCTCTAGAGGCTGCATGCCATCTTCAGTGTCATCCCTAGGCCCACTGGAGGCTCAGACCATGACACAGTTGTTTCAACGTTGGAATTCGAGGCTGACAAAACGTCGTCCCCAAAGTATAGCCTTTTCCGCAATTTCCGATCAATTCGCTCAACCGAATTATTAACACACCTTAATTCCTACGACTGGACTTATTTCTTCCTTAGTTCGAATGTAAATGTTTGCACTGCAAATCTGTACGGAATTTTGGATCCGCTTATTGCTTGTTATGTCCCCCGTAAGAAAGTTACTAATGTTGGGGATGAGGTTTTCCTACCCTTACCCTTCCGTCGCAGATTGCGCAGGCTTTATCGTCGTTTCCATCGTCTGAACGATGTTTCTGTTCTGCCCTTGATTCGTGGTATTTTTGATCTAGCTAAGAGATTGTCCGAAGAAAAACCGCTAGCCGAAGAAGTCCAGTTTACCGAAAACCATTCGTTAAATGTCTCGAAACTTTTCTCTAGAAAAATACGAACTCAGAGAAAAACGCAGCATCCCATCCTCCGAGACGCTCTCGGAAATCCCATAGTTGATGCCCAGTTAACCGCTGATAGCTTCAATGATTTCCTGTCCAAGACGTTCACTGAAGACTCGACCACTCCGCTTCCGACCATCCAGCCATTGACCGGGTCAGTTCTAGAAACTATAACTCACTCTGTGGGATGTGACTGTTGCGATTCGGCGTTTTCGTCAATCTTATAGTCCAGGCCCTGATGGTGTCCCAGTAAGCATTTTAAAAGCCGATGCAAACACGGTCTTCCCATCCCTCTTATGCAAGATATTTAATCTTGCTCTTGAAAGTGAAACCTATCCTACCTTGTGGAAGGAATCACACATTTTGCCCATTCCTAAGCATGGCAAATCACCATCATTTGATGACTTTCGGCTAATAAACACCCTCCCCGCAGTTTCAAAGATCTTAGAGACATTGATCAAGGATAAGATGATGCGTCACTTGACAGTGAATAACTTAATGAGTGCTGCTCAGCATGGATTCCTCAAAGCTCGATTTTGTGACACCTGTCAACTCTCTTTCTTTGACTATGTTCTCCAATCTAGGGACAATGGTTTTGCATTTACACAGTATATTTCGATTTCACTAAGGCTTTTGATCGTGTAGACCATGTTCTTCTTCTCTCGAAACTGTCCTCTTTCGGAATAGGTGGCAAACTTTTGAATTTTATATCCTCTTATTTGGGCACTCGCACACAACGGGTTAAGATTTCCAATAATATCTCCAACCCCACACGTGTGAGGAGTGGAGTCATTCAGGGTAGTGTACTCGGCCCACTTCTATTTTGCCTTTTCGTTAATGATGTACCCGATTTATTTCAGAATGCTAAGCCTTTCATGTATGCCGATGATCTTAAAGTTGCATATCGATATAAGCCGGCAGATCGTGACATCGTGCTTGAGCTCCTAAAGAGCGATCTACAGGCTTTCGCCCAGTGGTGCCGCACATGGCGCCTTTCTCTTTCTTGGCATAAGTGCTCAGTCATGGTGGTTGGCGACAAACACCAACCTCAACTAAATATTGAAGGTCACTCCATAAATGTGCCCAGGGTAACTAAGGATCTGGGCATATCATACTCCAAGAGTCTCAATCTCTCGGAGCACTGTGTCTTGATAGTCTCCAAAGCACGTAGAACGACCGGGTTTATCCTCCGAAACTTTAAAACTAGGGACATTAGAATGCGCCTTTTCAACATGTACGTTAGACCTGGCCTGGAATACTGTTTGTTTTTATTAAGCCTCATGCGTGCTACTGAGCGAAAGAAAATAGAACCTATTCAACACTTTTTTACCAAGAGAGTTTTAACCCCGGAACACCGACATTTGTCTTACCAAGAACGTTGCCGGCTTACGGGCCTTGATACTTTATGATTCCGTAGATTACAAAATGGACTATTTTTGCTATTAAAACTCTTATATAATCACACGTTTAACCCACTCACTTCTTTAAGACATCATATCCATCCTCGACGTAACAGTCACCGTGAGGTCTTCTTATTTCTGCCTCTGGCACGTGCTGTTAAATATCGTCGGTTCTATTCTGTAAATGCGATTGCTATTTGGAATAAACTACCCATGAGTGTGAAAACTCTGCAAAATTATCCATTATTTAAGAGAACTATTACTCGATTTTTGCATTCAGAAAAGCTTCCTCATATTTTGGATTCTGAATCCACTGATCGACTGTACCGTAGCGATGGCGTTTGTGGTCTCTGAACACTATGGCCGGTCTCACCAGCTGTTCCTCAACGCCTCTTCTTTGACTATCCCCAACTTCATGAAAGGAATTGACGTCCGATGATCTCCGATACCGTGCAACCCCCTCCCCACCCCCTCTTGACGGTCGAAAATCTACCGCCAACAGTTTTTTTTCTCCTGAACCCTTCAAACCCTGAAAACCATCATCGACTATATTTTGAAACTTCAGGAGTTTTTTTATTCACTGCTGGTCGGATTTGTGTTTAATCGCTTCCCTTGACAATGCCTGTAAACTGGCATTTAATAAATTAAATTGAAATTGAAATTTTTTCAAATCCAGCACTGCGAGGCACGAAACAGGATCGGCCACAACACAATGTACTCAATTCTCCAAGTCACTAATACCAAAAATGAGTGTATTTATAGCATTTCGCTCAGATTAGCTTACGTCCCGTTCAGATAACAAAGACTATGGCAACTTCATATCGATATGCCATTGGTCAACCTCTTCAGAAGAAGGTGAACCCGGTAACCACTTGTATGTATATATGTATATATTTATAGGGTTAGAGGCAGAGCCCTTGATGACCCTATTTATGTACAGTGTCTTCGCAGATTCGTACTAAAAAACAAAATTGCAGTCATTTACAATGTGATCGAGTCACAGTTCAATCGTAATCATAAGATAGTGCATAAGGTCACTGTAAATAATTTCGGAGGTTTTTTTTACAAAAATGGCTGTGCATAGTCATGCTGTAAAAGTCGACTTCTGTCGAAAACTGGGCGAGCAAGTTTTCCCAAGCTGACTCTGTTTGGATAAGCGGACCTTGCTGAGGGCTGAGGTGTCCAACTAAGGACGCGTCAGTTATTGAGGGGCTAGCACCGTCCTCCTTTCCGGCCGGACATTCCACAGGTTTTCTGAAAGACAACCAACATTGCGGACTGGTAGACCGAGCAGGGTCTCATTAACCACCTGTGTGGTGAAATTGGGCATGGGCGTGATTCCTCAGAGTTTTGTTTCGACTTTTCTGCACTGACAAAACACAATCGGCCTTTGGATGGCATCATCTGTCGGCATTTTTAGGGCATTTCTTTCCCGATAGTGCAAGCAGTGCTATCCTTAAGTAAGGGTTTCTGGGTATCCCAGACAACAGCTGAAGTCCTTTACGCGTTAGAATTTTTCGGTAACCTGGAGACGACTTTAAGAAAGCTAGACCGTTTAGCGGATTGCATGCCGTCATTTCCGGAAGATTTTTAATTGAAGGGTTATAGGAAGAAAGGGACGGGAAACTGGATTACCGGATGTGTATTCATAAACACATACTCGGTGTTCTCATCTACTTTAACTTGCCAGCCAAAGTGGTTAAGGGAAGGCTAAGACCGCTAGACGGAACCTAGCTTTGGACGACTACAAATGAGAGTTTGGCGCCAGCTAAGGACTGTGCGGAGCAATAACGCCAGTGCCATCTGGCATCCCTTCACATAGTATCTCCTATCTGGAAGCACGCAGACCCCTGCGCCTTGACTGAAACCTTAAACCTCGCTATATCCCTTTTCTCTTTGTTATTCCCACTATCCTGTAGGTCTGTAACTTTGTAAACGGGGGCTGTAACTGATATCCATTCTCTGTCCTATTCAGAGTCCATCCTGAAAAAGTTTCTGCAATGGTCAAAACCACAACTGTTCTCTTTGATCTACACGGAGCAGACACTTGTGCCAAAGTTGAGTTGTAACCTGTGCATATTGTTAAGAGGAATTATTAAATATAAGCAGCCGCTAAATAAACAGTGGCCTTGTTAGGTTGTGAAACTTGTTTTAGTTTGCCGTACCACGTTTGTGTATTTGTGTGCGTTACACCACCTCAATATCGACGGATAGCAGCACACGGGCTGTCACATAAAGTTCCGAGTTTAAAATGGAAGTTGGACACCCTGAATCGAATATTGAATGCCATTTTTATGATGAAGCCTTTCCTGCACTTCCGACAAGCAGTCCGACACAGCATATAGTTTCAAATGGTCTCGAGTCCTTCAAACCGGCCACGGTAACGGAAGTAAGTCACTGAACCATCCCTTTGGATATGCCTTTTCCTCTAGAGTATCGAAATTCCCTGGGAAGAAAGACGACAGCAAGGTTGCGGTGAAGCTGACGGTGTCCCTCTCGAGGCTGCTAGGGTGTGTGCAACCATTGCTAGAGCTACAGGCGTAAAGATTGAAATTGCCAATTCGAAACTGAACTCCCTAAACATTTTCCTCACCGGTTCCAAGAATGACGTCGCTCACGCTAAGTGTCTAGTTGTCCAGGATCTCCAACAGCAGGTAGGTTTGAGACTGCATTGTTTTCTGCAGCTTGACGTAGGCGCTTTCTCGTTCACCTTGATATAAAACACCACATTCCTCCTCCAACTTATAGTCCTTTTCATTTGCCTGCATGAAAGCCAGTCTGTTTCAGACCACACAGTTCGTTCTTTAGACGCCACAACCTAGTTTTTTAAAAAAAGTGACTAGCTTTACAGATGGGGGTGTTGACTTCAAACCTTCCAATTTCCCATTATTTTTGCACACGTCAGCTTATTTGCATTCTTAGCCAGCTACGTTTTTGTCAGTTAACTATTGTGGAATTAATCTAGTTTAAAACACGGACGACTTCTCATGTACACAGCACATTAACCTTTCTGCTCAGGCAACGAAGACAATAAAAGTTCCCACTGAATTTCACCGTTTCCTAATTGGACGTAACGGCGAACGAAAACGCCAGTTAGAGGCTGATACAATGACCAGGATCTCTGTGCCACCTCCAAGCAAAAACCTAAATGAGATAACGCTGACTGGTCCAGTGGCCTATCTCGATGCTGCCGAAAAGGAAGTTCGTCGCATTGTTGACCATCACGCCCAACAAGCATACGAAAAACTGGATATTCCCAAAATATACCACCCTTTTATTCGTGGACCGTAAGTTCCGTTTTTTCTCTGTCACGTTTATTTAACTTAGGAGTTTTCTGCCTTAAGTGTTTTTCCACTTTTGTGATCGCTGGCAGCCTGTTGACGTCGCAGAAAATCAGGTCCATTCAGCGCTCTCAATTACACGTAGGCTTTATTACAACGACCCGATGAAACCCGTGTGCCAAAGGAACTTATGTTCTGATTACCCATTGCATTTTTTAAGCGGCCCATTTTACTAAACATCGATTACACTCTGGTTTTTGTCATGTACAAATTGCAATCCAGGCTGAACTGAATAGGGTGTCCGGCGTCCGACAAGCTCGTCCATCAGACGAGTACCTCAAAGCAAACACAACCAGGCAACTCCTTACTCCGTTTTCGTGTTCTGTTGGCATATTACAGCTGGGATTCGCTATTTTGACTAATGAACTGAACCTAATACCACCCCGAGATCGCCTGAGTTGGACAAGCCCAACTATTCATCTGTGATGGCTTTACACTGACACACCGCCTATCCATCACTCAATCTTTCTGTTTGTTGACCTATCTGTTCTGGTTTTGTTGTTCACGGGTACTCGTTAGGCCAACTCCCAAATCCTTATTCGTACAACGAAATATTTTCACCTTAGTTTAGAGCCGCCTGTAGCTGTGCATTAAACCAGTTAGTTTCATTCGTTCTCAAGTGTTTGAAATTTCCTTGCGCTGTTTCTTCTCTTATTTTTGAAGAGGAAATAAATTTGTTAACGAGTGGCGGGAACGAGCGGGCGTCGTCATCTCATTCCCACCAGGCGACCACGTGGCTGTTTCTGGGAAGCGGAAGGAAGTAGCTCAGGCTGTACAAGAAATATTGAAAATATACAAGTCCAGAGCTGAACGGTGCACTACTATTCCAGCCGTGATTCAACGCGAAAAACATCGCATGGTGATTGGTGACCGAAATTCTGGCATCCAGAAAATTCTTGAGGAGACTAACGTCTCGCTAGAACCGCCTGTTGATTCTGACAGCGACGAGTTCACGCTTCGAGGTTTTCCAGAAGACCTAGGCCGCGCCCTGACAATGGTTTTTAAACGAGCATCATCTTCCACGACGGAGGAGATATCTGCGCCGCAGAGGCTCCACAGAATCCTTATAGGCAGAAAAGGAGCTTCCTTGTCTTCTCTTCGAGAGGGTTATGAGGCAGTAAGTTGTACCCAATTCGCCTATGTTCAGTAGTTTACTGTTGTCCTACGCTTTTTTGGGCCATTTTACATCTTTGTTTAGATGCATTTTTTTCAGATGTAATCGCTATGGCTGTTTCCATAAAATCATATCAAGCCTGTAGTTTGCATGCTTCTTAAAGCTCACCACGTTGAGGTTCTACTTATCACATATCCTGCACCATATGACTGATAGAAAACCCATTGTTCTCTTTGCACCCTCACTCCATTTGCCCTAGGCGTATTTGTCCATGTCACCTAGGTACTATAATTGCACTTGGACCAGGCAAGCCTTTTCCTTTTGCATTTCTGACGTTACTTACTACTGTATTATGAAAGACTACTCCGACTTTCGCCATGATACTTTCCTCTTGCTTTTTTATGAAACGCGTCCTTGGCATTTTACCTGTTTTAGGTCCGGATTGACTTCCAAAACAACAGTGATAAAATTCTGGTTGAAGGTCCTCCTGAGGAAGTTGCAGTGATTGTGGACCGCTTAAAGGCCAGGATAAATCAGCTGTCTGCAAGTTTTTACGTTGAATCAGTTAGAGTCGACTCCAAGTTCCACGAAAAGTTGCTTGGTAGCCAAGGTAGCATTATGCAGTTTATACGCTCCAACCGCTACGACGTTCGACTTCCGTCCGCAACTGAGGTTGGAAAACCGGAAGACCCGAACGTAGTCTATCTTGAGGGTGAGGAATACAATGTCAAGGCTGTAAAGGCAGAGATCGAAAGACTGATACACAAGCTGGTCAGTTGTACACCGTTTATTGCCTCTTTTTTTTTTAGTACGTGCCTTATTTTTGCTCGAGCGTTGTCCTCATTGTCGCACCTAACTGTGCTGCGACCCCGTTATCTCTTATTCAGAACCCGATACTTTATCAAATTCTATCACCAGGGGACGTCAAGTGTTGACTAATTGACCGAAGCCCTTGCATGTTTGACTAAATTTTATTAACGGACTACGTGGCTTACCCGAGGCCGTATTATGACCGGAGTCATTTGGTGGTCATCCTGTTAGCCGACTTATTGTGGGTACACCACTAAGGAATAGTCGACTTCGTTCGCTATTCTGTGCTCCCCCTTAGCTTGTGTCCTTCAACAATGCAACTGTTTTTGGTAAGAGCACATTTGCAAATCTACAAAACACCTTTCTGCCCTACTACATGGAATGCTTGTGTACTGTTGATTTCTGTACAGAACTGGTCCCTTTTTTAATCCGTCACCTACCGCATTTAACATTCTACGGAAAGAGTTGGACCGAGTCTCCGCGTGCCCGCATCCTCCCATTCTACGTCCAATTTAAACCTCCCGCATATGCGCCAGCGTTTGGTGACAGATATCGAGCGTTTCTTAGATAAAAAAACATGAACCTAGAAAAGCCAGCGCCACTCGTTTGCACTGTGTTAACAACAGGATGATAGACGCAGTTTAATTACGAGTCCCGCCCGGCAGTAACGCGTGAAGTAAACCAACTTAGACTGGATTGGGAGGCCCGCCGAGTTGAACTTACTAACATAGTACGTGCCCATCGTATCTTTTCCCAGAGGCGCTGGGAATCATTCACCTATTATAACTTGTCTGGTCCTATAAGTTGAATGCTAAGTAGACGGCAGCCGAGTTCTGCGGAGTCAATAAGACTGGTTTCGCTCCACGCTCCTGCATAACATGGGTAGGCCACTCCTTATCACCAACCCCGATTCGATTATAAACTATAGTGGGCAGCTTCTATGGCAGTTATTTCTTTCTCTATAGGAAAATGAGAAAACGAAGGATATGATTGTCGATCCCCGTATCCAGAAGCTGCTTCGGATTGGTAATCCTCCCCCTATCCGACAAATAGAGGAGAATTTTCCTGAGGTCAAAATCCTTTGGCCTGATGTCTCGGGGCCGCGCCGAAGGAATACTGATGCTGCAGACAGTTCGTCCGTCAGCTTCATCGTGCAACTTAACGGTGTGCGAGATCAGGTGGATGCTGCGTCCGACCGCCTGCATAAGCTCATTAAACAGGTCAAGGAGGAGAACTACGAGCAAGAGGTATGCATATTAATCTTGTTCTGGCGTACTAGCACCTGTCCGTTCTCTTTTGGCCTTCAAAACAAAATTCCACAAATCTTTCCAACAGATCCGTCTTTTCAAGGATTGTCTCCAGCGTTTGCTGGGTGCCACGATTGTACGTCTGTTAGAGGAGACAAAAACGCGCATCCACTACACGCCTGCGTCTGCAGACGGTTCACAGGTCGTGGTCATTATTGGTCGCCAGGAGAACGTTGAGGCGGCCGTCCAACGGCTTGAGAAGTTACAAAAATCTCTTGTAAGCGTCCGCATTTTTTCTGCTTTTATCTTCTTGCTCATAGGTAGCTATTCTTCTTTCTAACTGGCGGCGGCAACAGCGCCGGCATTTGTCTGCACATTTAGTTCCACTCATTTACTACCTCATGTCAAGTTCTTGACTGACGAAGATGTAGACGGGTGTGTGCGTATCAAAAAGGGGGAAAAATCATGCACCACTGATAGGTCACTTAGGATCGGTAGTTGGAGACATGAAGTCTAGATCACGTCTAACCTTTCCGATTTTGATGGTCTAACGGCCGTACGTGTGCCTCACTGATAGTCGCAGCGCATAAGAGAACTTCCTCCCTGGTTGAAAAGCCTGGGCCGCAGATCTACTAAGTCAACTTCACAACCAAACCAACAATATATTGGAGTTGCTTATAGTGACTACTTACTGAATTCTGTAGGAAAGCTGTTAGCCATTGTAGATAAGGGACCAGGTCACTTTCCACAGCCTGCCGGTCGACGAAAAAGTGAGCCAGAATCAGCTTCCAAGTTATCGTTGTGGAAGATTGCGACAGGTATCACATGATTCTACTGACAGTGACGTACTTTCCGAAAGTATAAATCGCGCACAACTTGAAATTTTGACTCGGTTGATGCACGTATTGGATGCCAAACAGAAAATCCACCCAGAAAAACGTGTGTTCAGCGAAAACCCTTGGTCTAAGACGACTGACAAAAATATGTCCGACTTGGATATCCGCTTTAGAATAATGCGTAAGCTCTCGTTATTCCAGCCTCATCGATGACCTAGGCCTCGAAAGCTTACCCACTGGTGGTGCTGAACTATTGCTCAGTTTCCAGGTATTCATATACAGGGGTTAGAGTGTGGATGGCTGGTGATATCAAGCTAACCAGAGATGACAGCTGAAGTCTGTATTGTACCTATATGACTGAGCACTCAGTGCCACGTGATCGTCTGCAAAGGCTCACATGTGCCACTCCATGACAAAATGAAACGTCTGTATTCCATTTTGCAATCATATCGGATCGACGGATGCAACTCTCCCATGAAAGCGCAGACGTTCATGAAATGTTTCTCAGCTTGCCAACTGTTGTTATTTGGAAAAATGTTGTATTACATGTGCTTTTTTATTTTGCGCCCTGTATACTCTAAAGTGACTAATTCATTCGCTTTGTTACCTTCCAGGCCAATATTCAGGAAATAACGGTTCAGCTTCCATCCCTCCTTCTTTCTAAATTTGCCGACAATCCTGCCGTTCGACTACGCTCTATTCGCGAACAGTGTGAGGGCGTACAACTCAAGATTTCGAGAGCCCAGCCCCGCCAACTGGTTATCAGTGGTCCACCAGAAGCGCTGGTGAAGGCTAAGTCACTAATCGACTCAATGTCTGCAAAAATGATGGAACGGTGTGCTGATGTAAGCTGTACTTGCGCTGCAATCACTTTGAAATCGTCGGTTTCTTGAGAATGTATTTTTTACTGTATTTATTTAATACTACAACATTTTCACCCTTTAGGTCACCGTCTATGCAGATCCCAAATTCCATGGCCACTTAATTGGTCGTGGTGGAGCCAATCTGACGCGTTTCCGTGAAAAGCACAATGTCGAAATAATCTTCCCTGACCGCAACGAAGGCGACCCAAAGCTGGCCTCCGAAATCCACATAATTGGCGAGAAGGAATCTGTCTCTAAGGCTCAAAAAGAGTTTGAACAGATGATTAAAACTATGGAGGATGAAGTCGACGCAACAGTTGAAGTGGACAGCTCCTTGATCAGGGATATGCTTAACTACCGTGCCTGCTTCAACTACCCCGAGCTTGAGAGGGTGAAGGTTGTCTGGCCCAAAGTTCCTGGCGCCACCAGCCCTGGCAACGTTGCTCGTCGGTACCAAAAGGAACGAACAGAACCTCAACAACAGCAACCGACGGGTGACGTTCCCATCCGTCTTTTTGGTGCGAAGGCGTGTGTGGAGGTAGGGAGACTTTTTAGTGGGAATTTTGCCACAGCTGCCAGATCTGCTAGCTGTAATCTTCTATCCCTCTACTTTTCATGGAATATTGAAGCCAGAGGCATAGTTCTACCCCAAACTAAGTTTTACAGTGACAATTTTAGGGTACTACTACAACCACCACTATCATTACTGCTGCACTCCACATTAATTTGCTTCGATTTGAATGGTGTCTTTGAAATTTCCGCAACTGCTAAACAATTTATGTCAAACACGAGCCTCCATCGTCCAGGTTCTTCAACCATGAACTTCGACATCTGTTAGTAGATCTATCCGTAATCTTAATTATGTTTAAACGACCTCATCTTGTCGTCAGAACTAACTACCTCACTTCTGTGTCGGCTTTACTCATGATCAGTAATGCGCTATTTTCCACTGTCTCCTATTAACCAAGGGCGGTTTGTTTTTAGTTTGCCATTCCTAGCTTTCCGTTTTATATAGTCATCTCCCGTTCGTGATAAGGCAACTTGACTATGCCTGTGATCTGTCTTTGCAGCGGCTGCTTCATTGTTGTCTTTCTTGTTAACTCAGGCTGCCCAGCAGTGTCTCGAAAACATGGTTTCTGACCTAAAGTGCCAGACCGTTGTAAAACATCCACTTACTGAGGCCAGTCACTGTCAAATCCTTAATAAGTTTCGCTCGGGCCTCGGCGACATCCAACGAAACTACAATGTGTTCGTCACCTTCCAGTTCATCCCCGTCTCCAAGGGTATGTCCCCGTGTTCTGTTTTCTTTTTTGGCATTTGGCATCCATCTCATGCGGCATCTCTTACCAGTTGTTTTTTTGTAGGTGAGTTGGACGGGGAGAAGGGAGATGTATATGGTTATATTGTGCTTACCGGTCGTCCTGAAAGGATCGAAGCGGCACTAAAGAATGAGCTTCTGCCACTGTTGCCTATCACAGAAACCTACGAGTTTCCACAGGAATTTCATGGCAAACTTTTTTCCACTGACCAACCTCGTCATGCTGGTAAACTAAAGTTCCAAAAGCAAACCGGGCGAGACCAGCACGCCCCCAATCAGAACGGACGAAACACTAAAGAATCGGAGGTTGTGAATACCGCCCAGTTCGATGGCCACATGACGAAGCTTATGGAATTGCAAACTAAGTTTGATGTGAGCTGTCGTGTGTTTACCTTTTTGTCTCCATTTTTCGATACACTCATATTGACCGGAAAGCTATCCAAATTCTTCTGTTCTTTTCTTCTATTATCTGAACAGTAATTGCCTTAATTCTACCGTTTTGGGTTGTTCTCTTCCTCATTGTTCTCATTTGTGTGTTTCTTTCGTGACGAGTCATCCGTTATGCGCGGGAAGTTTTGTGTCGTTTACCGCCACCAGTAGCTTTTCAGCCTATCACGAATAAGTAGCCACATTATTGCTTGGCTTTTCAAACATAACCTTCCAATACACGCTTCATTTTTCATCCAGGTCTCCCTGCAATTACCCCAGCGAGGTCAGCGTGGCGCCAATTACATCAAAATCCGTGGTTCCCCAGATCATATAGAGTCCGTAAAAGCTGAATTAGATGCTCTCCGCAAGGTATATGAAGAAGAGAAGGCCGATTGGATGGCTCGTTCATACACGGAAACGCTGCCGGTCGAGGAGCGTTTTGTCACACGTATAATGAACGAGAAGGACCGCCTTTACAAATCATATGGCGTGGTGATTCACGTTAAATTGTCTCCACGACAGCCACCAGCCGCCGCTGAAGAACCCGGAAACACCGAGGCAGCACCAAAGCAACCGGAAGAAACACAGAAAGAACTTTCAGATGTGCAACTGCTCTCTGACGAGACCGATGCCGCTGAGGAAACTCATGCCGCCAGTGTCAAGAATGAAGCCAGACCGGAGACACCAACGGTGTCCCAGCCTTTTCTTAACAGTTATCGTCTTGTCAGGACCTCCATCACGTCTATCGTGTTACAAGGTTACAAGGAGAAAGTTGAGGCTGCCCGCAAGGAGCTAGAGACCCTTCTGGAAAAATGTGCTACCTTCGTCTGTGAACAACTGCATATTCCCTCGAAGGTATGTGGCATCGATTGTACGCAATTACCAGTCGACTTTTCTACTCAATTTTTATGTGTTGGCGCTCAGACTTTTTTAGTCGATATCTTTACAACCTTTCTTCCAATTAACCGCGCAAAGGATACCTTGCCGATGCACGCCACTCCGAATTGCGTGTACGAATTCACATGCACTTGCGGATGCAGGTGCATTGGGCGAACGCAAAGGCAATTGGCAACCAGGGCCGCCGAACACTTGCCTAATTGGCTTTTCAAACAAGAAAACAAAACTCCTCGTTCGTCTATAAAGAAACACCTGTTAGATAGCGGTCATGTTGTCGACCTTAAAACAGCTTTTCGAGTAATTGTCCGAGCGCGTACACCTCGAACCTTGCACCACTTGGAAGTAGCCTACATACGGCGGGAGACACCAGACCTATGCGATCAGTTAGACCACGTGGGCAACCTGCAATTGCCCTGGTAGCCTTCGCACCTCGATCTACTCGCGACTGTGATTTGTGTTAAAACCGTCTCTTTATTGTGAATTCCGACTGAATTCTACTCATTTTGGAAAGTGAAGAGACATGGAAGGTCATACTGGGATGGCCATTTCAGGCTCGCTTTCGCCTTTACTGAGTCACACCTTGTTCCCAACTTGAAAATATTTGTGATTTAATCCTAAATTCTGGACTTTGATAGCAGCCACAGCCTCATGCTCAATCATCCGTATTTCTTAATGTCCAACGTATTTGAAGTGCATGTCATACCTGATTACGGGACCAGTCTTGCTTGTCGCGTGCGTGGACATTGTTGACCACTAGATCATATTGCAACAGGCAAAGCCGCTGAGCAGACGGAACGCTGCGCCCCATCTCTGGTCTCGTTCTCGGGTATCCATGCTGAGGTTCTGTCTTCCCACAAAGATAATTCGAAAGACGGCTTTTTTAGTCTTCTTTGGTCCGTACTCCGTTCTTTAATTGTCTGCTGGTTCGGGAGATCAGGTGTGGGTGCTAAAGCCCAAGCAAAGGAGGCACTTCAGACCTGCGAACTTAATAACCGGCGTCTGTTTAATTGTTTGAGAGCAGGTGAATTTATGCATCCCCATGTATCCGTTGTAATTGTTTCAAACTCTCCAGACCTCAAATTAAACGCTTCTAACGGTTACGACCATTGATAGTAGAGCTGGCCTCAAAGTTATCTATGATTTGACCCTTCTATGTATGACATTTTATGGGGGGATTTGGGGACGATTTGTCGAGTTTAACGCTGTGCATTGTCGGACTGATTCTTTTCTGAAGTCCTTATGAGCTGTCTAACCACTGTTTTTGCTAGCCACCCTGGTGTCGTTTCCGGAGAATACTGTTAAGGATTTAGAGCGGTCTTAGTTAGGTCTTTCCTCTTCAGCCCTGCTTACATTACTCGAATCACCCAAAAAAACTTCAAGTTTCCTCAGTTTGAGCACCTCTTATTCGAGATGTTAGTGCGTCCTTTGTTCCACACTAGGTGCGGCTGCGATCGCGACTGATCAAATCAACCGTAGTTATGACTAACCTTCAGTCTCCGCATACATGACGGTTGGCGACGAAGTACCCGGTGAATTAATTACATTCTCCTGTCTCTGCCAATGATATAGGCGAAACCTTAAAGAACTCCGAGTTAGCTTGAGATCCTGAGGGTCTGTCAAGCCAAATGCTAAGCTGTCCACTCCTAGACTGCTTCCACTCTTGGAAAGAAGTTGTGTTTAGAGCGAAGTCATTGACTGCATGGTGCAGGCGACTGCAAACGTACACACCACTCCAGAGTTCTTCTAGCACGACCTGATATGTCCTTGGAATGTTACAACGAACAAACTGTCGCATTTGAGCTGTCCGTATGCTCTGGCCGAAGGACACTTTTCAGGCTACCGTGGGTTAGAACTTTCGGGCTTTTGTCTCCCACTCACATGTTAATTCCCCCGTCGCAATTGACAAGGACCGCTACAATCCCGAGGTTGCAGCGGTGAATTGCGCGTGACTCTCGTCGGCAGCTCGGTAGGTCGTGATGCTCTCGCTCTTTTTCGAGCAAGTAATCCGGCAGTTTCTAGTTACTCCAACGAGAAGTCCATTCACGTTGTCATTTGCGATTTGGAAAGCGACCAGCCCATGCCCCAGCAACGGAGACCGAACTCTGAAGGTCAGAGTATTATCTCTACTCCTTGACGTATTGTGTAGAGTCAGATCTCAGTTGACTTGGACACCTCCAGGTGGACAATGACGACGAGCTGAGGGCAGCAACACTGAACTTATAGGACGGACGAGCCCAAACCTCCTCGGCCATTTTTATTGGATGGTCTCGTGATGTCACAGCGATTACGAACTGTCTTCTTCGAGACAGAGCCGGTGTACTTCGTTGGAATTATGGTTCTCAGAGTAGTGATCAGCTATCCCAACTCGATCCTCGTCTTCCACGCGCACAGCCCAATATTCACAACTTTGTAAAAAGATTGGTCGGTGTACACAGATCTCTGTGTCGTTGAAGACACTGCGTCGACTTTACAGACACCTAAAGGCAATAAAAATCCCACGAGCAACATCGATCCGGGAGACAACGTCCTCACTATCCATTCAACAAAAGCCTCTGAGGTATTTGGAACTGTCTACTCCTCTAAGCTGACAGCCACCAATCTCTGGAGTGCCTTCTGGTCATAAATGCAGCTCACAAACTTTTACCTTCCTAGTATTTATGGTTCGGGTGACTGGTTTAGCTACATCACATTATACGTCATTATAGCTTGATACGACAAGGGCGACATCGTCAACGTAGTCGGACTCAGTCGACCGGCACCTCACTGCAAGCTCGAGGGAATAGACTTGATCTCGGCAAGAACGAATCGGATAATCCCGACTCAGGTTTTCGGTTCGATTGGCCTGGCAATAAGTCCTATTCAGCGCGATAAGCTCGCCATGTGTTCTTCCACTCATTACTTGCCAAAACGTGTCGTACATTGGACGGAACGCTACACTAGGGTCGCTGAAGCTAGTAGTTCTCGATTTCCTGTAGAATATGCGGAACTAGGCAATCCGTCGGAAACGGAGATATAATAAATTTATATTTCTTTGGCGACGTCGGTTTGTCTGGTCTCAGAAAGACAGTCATACAACTTTTGACGGTGGCAACAAAGCGGCTGTGACTGCATGGTGACAGAACTCCAGTCATCTGTCCCTGCCTTTAATATACACTGTTGTATAGCATTTCAACCGATCTTACAGATTTATGCTAACAATTCTGTCTCTCCAGAGGCTTTACATTTGAAATCTTGATTACTCCTGCGTCTTCGAACGTCGGCGGCATGCACAACGCAGTAGAACCACAAGATATAACCAGGGCGACAGTTGGACAGAGGAGAGGGGTGTTGAGAGTTTTTGGTTTCAGACATCCTTAAAATATCTTTGTCAAAGGTCCATCCTCATAGACCTATCATTGATGGGTTCGCCAGTGCTTCTCTGAGCGAGGTTGCTCTCAGCAAAAAAGCTCCCGGTCTTGTGGTTCGCCTGCCAGCTTTTTGACCGACCATTTTGGGAGTGTATCGAATCGGGGCGATCTCAGACCAGCCACCTCGTGGGCTGTTCCTAGAGACGTCAGTTTAAACATTAATTGTTTGGGAGTATTGTTGCAATGCTCTCATTCTTGAAGACGCACTCACGCCAACAGCTGGGTAAATTAACATTCATTAGATACTTTATCTTAGATAGTTTACACATCCTCTTATGTGTACAGAGTTTAACCTTTGATTTCTTTGGTATAAAAGACTGGAGCGATGCTGTCGCTAGACCGCTCTTCAAAAAGCGCGGGAAATAGCCTTGTAGAAACTACAGTCTCATAAGCACATTTGTATCATAACTACAGAAATTAACACCAAATGTGCAAGAGGCCATCCAAGACGTAATTTTGTGTCCCCAATTTTCGTCCGAGTGACCTTGCCTGCAATACATATCATTTTCCGCTGCAAATAAAATGAGTAAACGAATGATCCCCGCGCCCACAGTAGATACTTTATGTATCATCCTTACTGACGGCTTGCAGGATCGTGATTTTTTTGAGTTACCTCCAGGACAGCGTCATTTTGCCGCAAATGGACATTGCACGACAAAAAACCAAATTCTTCGGGTAGTTTGAGTGTTGCGCTAGTTGCATAGTACTACCCTTTGGCCCGTCGCGCCTGGTTTGCCGAATTAAGCAGATAACTTGTCCTTATATCCTGTGTTCTGTTATTGACTCTGAATTGGAATAAGCCGTAATAAGTTTCGGTTGCCTTGGCTGGTGTTTTTGCGCAAAGATCGGATCTAAAATCTAGGCTGTGTCTGCGCATCTATGAGAATAGATATTATATTCTTCCAGAAGCTAACTATATATCCTCTCCCTGTAGATTCATTCACGCCTCATAGGCACAAGGCGGAGCCATATTCACCGTCTGGAAGAAGCATACTCTGTTGATGTCGAGTTCCCTCCCCGGGGAACGACCGGGGAAGCTGCAGACATCGTCCTGGTCATGGGTGATCCTTCAGATGTTGATGGTGCCTGCGACGACTTGATCAATCGAGCAAATGATCTTGTATGTAATGGAACGTTCTTTTGCATTTAAAGATAGTACCTTAATGCAGATTGGTTTTTTGAATTCCCACCGCTTGACGACAAAAGCGTAAGTGCATATTCTGAGCCAAATCCCAGTTTATGGTGTTGATTTCATAAAATCCGGTGTCCCCGTTCATTCGAATTTTGTAAACCGCTTCACCCTGCGGATATTACAAAGTCTTCTCTATATCGCGCACATTTTTTCAGGTGATCTCTAATAACCGTGCTAGTCTTCGGACCGTAGTAAATTTTCACTCTTGCATTTCTGTTCTATTGCACGCCTAAAGGATATGTGCACTTCTCTAGTGCCGCCAGTTGGTTAAACTATTAACACCAATGAGTAGATTCAGATTTTCGAGTCCCGTGTACTTTTTAAATAAAGTTGACTTGTCGGAATCCGATAATATCATTCAATGTGACCTTATGAGTCCATCGTCCGACGTACAACAGCTGACTCCTAATATGGCAGCTGACAAGTGTCGTTCTTCTTTTTCTTAGATTATTACAGTCCACTCGTCAGGGAGTTCGTAGTCATCACATAGCGACCCAGAGTTGTATTTTGCGCCGCGATAAGATCTTGATGCAGAAAACCAGGACTGTTCAATCGTTATATAGATTTTTTGGCCCTTCCCGTCCGTGCTCAGACCCTTAAGGGCTTCTGAAGGCGATTAAAGTTGCACCTGTTAATTATTTTCTCCATTTATTTTTATTCTTCTTAAATGCCCTTTATCGAATGGATGGTGGTTCTGCTTCTAGATGATCCGCTTGCCAGAAACAGAAACTTCGGATGGAGCTGTACATAATAACCGTCAGGATTTCGTCGTCATCGGTGCGCCATGGGAGAAGTAGGCCACTACCGGTGCAAGCCTGCTGACCTAGAAGGACTTATCGCGTGGCCAGCTTCCCACCATCGCAATACGCGATCCTCCTACTTAATCTCACGCCTTCCCTCAACATTCTGATTTTGACATCTTGCCCCCGTCCTCCAATCAGCCATCTCACTACCAGCCTGCCTCGGTGCACCCTTCTCTTGTGTGCTGAAGATTCCGGCTGGAACAACCTCTTTTGCTTCACAAGTGCTGAGGCCTGCCACCACACTTCTGCCCGTGGATCGCGCAGAACATTCACTTGTCTTCTTCTTCTTCTTCTTCGCCTCTCTGACTTGGCATTTGCAGCGCGACTCAGGCCACAGCAGACTTGCATTGGGGGCCCATCATTAACGTTTAGGTAGCTCAACACCAGGCAGTGTTGATGTCTACCACCCCTGTATGACGTCTTTCCTTGTAACTTTTCCGTTCTTTAAAGTTGCTTTTTTTCTTAAAAACGTTTTTTACATATCCTTTGTAGTGTTTTCGACATTTTGAGTTGGAGTTGGTGAATTACAGGTGGTACTTTTTCACGTGCCTGATCACCTCGCTGCCTTCACTTCCAGTTGGTTTCTTGCGTGCTGCTGTCCAGCTATATAAAGATAGGCTGTCCAGATCACTCCATTTCTTTCCTCCTTCTCGACCTTCCTCCCATTTCTGCCCGTCTCTAGTACTGTATTTGTTTATCCTCGCTTTCAGGTAAGGTGATGCATTTGCTCACAATACAGGTGTGGAGTTGGATTATACTTGTGCTTGGTACGACTGTGATCATGTCTAATCAATCCGTTCGCAACAAGGTCGCGACTGGTATTTTTCTATACTCAACAATCAGCAGATCGCGAATGCTCGCCTACTCACTTATACAGCGACGAATTATAGAACACGGCCTGAGCCGAGTCGGGTTTTGATCTGACCTCGCCACCTCAAGTTAGGCAGTGGCATCTCATTTAGAGCAGCAGTAATATACATGGGGCGGACGACGAAGATCGTGCACAGACCACTTTAACTGTCTTCTTTGGTAATCTGAGATATAATATGTTTTATTGTTTAACGCCCAAAGGCACTCAGTGAGATTTCATCGCAACGAATGCGGGTTGTCTCGTTCATGACGAAGCCGGTGCATCTTATAGGTTAACGGTTGTGTTGGAACGGGAGCTCGCTCAGTATTTTGCTGGTGGTACACCTTGATCGCAAGTACTTTTGACCACACAGACTGGCGACTAAGGGAACCGAGAGCCGCAACGGAAGACGGCCGTCGGTTGCCATTAACTGTCACGGAGTTCGGAACTCGGTTTGGTCCCGTCCTTGAATCACAAATTTTGCAATGATATGAGAAGCACTACCCTAAGGCCTTTAGGTTCCACGTTTTAACTTGCCTCTAAGGCAGCAAAATTGTGACCAAGCTAGAGTCATCAACAAGGATCCTACATCATTTAGCCTGGGCGCAAGGGTTATGAAACACGATTTGTTCATATTGTTGACGTCGGTGAGGTTCCGCCTCTCTGGGCGCCCGGTTGCGTAACCCCGGGAGGATGTCACGAAAAGACAGGCTAGGACAGGGCAGAGCTCACCTCCTGGAGGGAAATAATTGGTGACGAGTCGTCAGGTTATGGTGGTGCTTCAATTACGCCGACCGAGTAGCGATGAAGTCTCCATTAACATCGCAGTCTGTCAAAAATTGCCAGGTGCCAGCTACTAGACGAAAGAGCCAGGAATATCTGAGGAGCGCTCCGCGGATCCTTATATTTCGGCCCAACTGCCCCTAGTCTTTTTTGGCGGGTCCGGGTGTTATTTTGTGACACGCAGCGGTTTGTGTGTGCTGTTAGTACGGAATCACCTTACCCCAAAGTATACTACTAGCTGCCTGTCAGCAGTTAATTTATATTACGAGGGTATCCGCTGTGGCTGGTGGACTTCGGCCCAAATATACACAAAAACTTGGGTCTGGGCCCATAGACCTTAAATATACTGATCTACTCCAAGTTCGCAATTAATTTCTAAGGAAATAAAAAGGCTACAATTTCTAAATTGGAGTAGATGGGGAATGCTGGGAGACCCACTGACGAGTCAAATCCCTCGTAGCTGTCATGCAGCTTAGACTATCGGCGAAACGCGTAAATTGGCTCTTGGCTAGTACCTGTGCTGTTAGTATGGATTCACCTTATCCTAAGGCAGCGGTGTATCCCCGCTACATGCACCGAACTCAATCTAGGTGCCGTGTCGCCCCAAAATGCTCCCGATTCGATCACTTTCGGGTGTGCTAAGCCGCTCGAGGAAGATTTAGACGATTGATGATTGGTTGTATATATTGTAAGGACTCCTCGGAATTTGAAATGCGCCGCGTCTGTGAACGACTGTAGTGGAATTTCGGGCTGTCGTGTTTTTCAACTCCAAAGGCGGGGAGACGAGACTGGTATAATCGAGTAAATAAAATCGAACCCTCCGGGCACGGTATGCACACTGGCCTTACCACCATGGCTTAACGATAACCACAGCAATGCGTTTGACCGACACTAAAGTCATCTGACCGTGATGTTTTTCGCCATTAATTGTACTCTGACCTCTCTTTAACAAGCTTTTACTTCAAAATGTTCAATTATCTGCACCACATAACCTTGTGGACGGATTCTGTATAGGTCAAATTACCCTCAATGGCGTCTGGTGTCGCCTGCTTTTTGGAGTCATTAGATCTTTACCTACATAATACTGCGGTTCTTTTGTGCCAAATCTGCCATCCCCATTTAATTCCATGACAAAGCTGAAAGACGGTAGTTTATATGCGCAGGCTGTCGATGGAGTAAAGGCGCTTAAAGCCCTATAGTATACTTCATTTTTCAATGGACTTTGCTAAACGTAATCGAAAACTCCCTGTCTATGCAGGCGCCAAAGACAAACTAGTATCTCTAGACTCCAGAATTCCGCCGTTCTGACCATTTTTGTTGAGAGCTCAATGAACAGTGGACATTTAGCCTGAAGCATATGGTCTGCCGTTCGGAGTGCAATTATCATTTTCTCCAATGTCTTGTCCCCACATTGATTTAGGCATTCAGACTTGGAAACTCAGGCAAACCATTTCGCTGACCAGATACCTGCAATATGCCGACGCTCCTTCTAGCGGTGTGGAAATCAAACGCGAACCTGGCCGGTATAGTCAATTGTGATTTGTCCTAAATAAAAGGATTCCAATACCTTAGCTCAACTAATGGCCAGCCGCGTCAATCAGTTCCGTCACCGGCTCGAGAAGGATGCGAGCGAACATCTTCCCATCGATGTTCAGCAAGGAGCTGGCGGTTACCATTCCGCTTATATAGATGGACGATTGTGGCGTCCCTGAAATCCTGCAGGACTTCTCCTTGACGCCACACCACCTGGAAGAGCGCCCTCAGATGATCCACGAGTGGGGGGCCATCGTGCTTATAGATCTCAGCAAAGAGCGCGTCCGATCCGGGCCCTGCACGACCCTGATGGTTTCGTGGAGAGAGGGCGGGAGGTCGAGGCCGAGGTTGGTCTTCACATGCGGCAGATGGACGATGACGACGTCGGAGATGGTGGAGGGGCGGTTGAGGACGCCTCGGAAGTGCTCGGCCCATTGCTGAAGAATTCGTGTCTTCTCTGTGAGTAGGGTGCTGCCGTCGGCGCTGATAAGAGGTTCAGTTGTTTTGGATGGCGAACCGTAGACAGCTTTGGTCGCAGCGAAGGAGTTCTTCCATTTGTTGCGGTCCGCGTACCCTTGGATCTCCTCGGTCTTGTGAGCCATCCAGGCGTCCTGCATCTCGCGCAGCCGCTGTTGCACAACACGGCGACTACGGTAGAAAGCAGCTCTGTTGCCAGCGGTGGGGCGGTCGACGTAGGCTTTGTACAGGCAGTTCTCCTCGGCGAGCAGGTTGCTGCTGGCCGCGCCGCTACCACTGAACCAGTCCTGATGTTGTCATCGCACGTGACCGAGGACAACCAGGGCTGTCGACTAGACTGTGTCGCGCAGTTGACACCATCAGTTCTCCACGGAGGCGTTCTCGTCAGCGGCGGCAGCGACTGGAAGGTTGTCTAGTCGTTGAGCTAGCTCATCGTTAAAATGGAGATGGTGAGCAAGCAGCGACAACAAGGCAATATTCAGCTTACCTGAGGGTTGCTTACTTTGAGGTCTCCTGCGAAGCTGTAGACGAATCCGCATCTTGGAGATGACGAGACGACGGTTGGTCCACCCGTCGGCATCCGGGATCGCCTTTGTCACCAGCACGTCCCACCAGTCTCGCATCCGGACGATGACATGGTCCAGCAGGTGCCAGTGTCGCGACCGAGGGTGCATGTGGGTGGCCTTCTCTCGCATCGGGAGGCGGAAGAATGTGTTCGTGTGAATGAGCCGGTGTTCACCGTAGGTTCGTAGGAGGAGGCCATTGTTATTGGAGCCGTTGAGACCATGGGAGCACAGCACTCCTCTGCAGGCAGCATGGTCTGTGCCTGTGCGGATGTTGAAGTCACCAAGGACAGTCAGCTTATCCGCCTTCAACCCAGAGCCCTGGAGAACGTGCGAGTCCCTGTAGAATTTGTTCCTCGCCTCGTCAGGATCGATTATCGGGGTGGGGGAGCGTAGACGCGGACGATTGTGGCAAATTTGCCTTCCTGGAGTGGAAGGCGGAGGCTCATCGGGCGATCGTTTATACCCTGCGGTAGACGGGGCGGTCGTCCCACCATGTCGTTCTGGATGGCAAAGGCGATACCCGCGTCCCGTCGGTCTACCTTGTTGCGACCCCTCCAGAAGAAGGTGTAGACGACATCCACCTCCTCCAGTAGGCCTTGTTCGGAGAACCGGGTCTCGCTGAGTACTGCGATGTCCAAATTGTAGCGCTCCAGTTCTCGAGCCACTAACGGCGTCCTATGTTCCGGTCGGTTGCTCCCCCGATTGTCTAAAGCCCAACGAACATTCCAGGCTGCCAGCGTGAGTGGACTTACCCTTTCAGTCTGGCGAGAGGGGCGGCGGGGAGAAGAAGAAGAAGAGGAAGCAGAAGAAGAAGAAGAAGAAGAAGAAGAAGAAGAAGAAGAAGAAGAAGAAGAAGAAGAAAGAAGATGATAATGAAGGGAGTGGAGAGAGAGTGTGTTGTTGTTGTTGTTTCTCTTTTGATTGTTTCGTCCGTGTGTTTTTTGTCTGCGGCCATGGCCAGCCTGCACACTGCGTGGTTCCGAGCACACACACACACACCCGAGGGTTCGACCATCGTGACCGACGATGTCCACCGTGTGATCCACTGCAGGGCGGGGCAGGTACGGTGGCTTAGGCGTGAATTGGTTTACAGTGACAGTAGACTTTCGCAGCATCTACCGCACTCTCCTCCCTACCTCCCACTTGGACTCGGTGTCAAGACATAGTCAAGAAGACCGGAGGTGGGGAAGGCGCATGTGGCTGGCACGGACGGAGCCGCACCTTGGCGTGACACCACACGGCAAATCTCCAGGACTTTACGCCAACAACAACAAAATATGCTTGGCGCGGCCACAGCCGCATCTTGTTGAACGGCTGTTTCATTTTACTGGAGGTATTTATGAGGAAGTCCTAATAAATTACTTTAAGAAATGTTACTAGATCTGCCTGCCAAAAACGAAACTAATGGCCTCTCATCTATAAGTGCTATGTCGCATAGAACATAGGTAGTGGGCGGTAACTAAACCCTAAGGTTTCTTCGGTGGTGAGCAAGTTACTTGTACCTTTGATTGGGCAACTTACTTTAAAACAGTAAAACAGCATTATAACAGGAACCACCGATAGAACGATAAACCTGGACTAAGAATGGGAATGAATTCACTTATCGCGTGCAAACAGCTCATTCCATGGCTAGAACGCTGTGCTGTGGCCACTTGTTTCGCCGAAAGGCTCTGCAAGCACAGGTTCATTGTTTATAGGCTCATTCTTGGCAAATGCAGTGTTCCTTAGGACTAGAATTAAATTCGATTAATCTGGCCATATATGTCTTGTAAGCAGCATATTTTTGAGATGGTTAGGAAATCTACGGATAGTGCTTTGCGTGCGATGTCATAAGTGAAACATTGGAGGCTAGTTGTTCATTTATCCTATGTATGGTTGCCCAAGGATTTCTGAACTACCGGACTGATGAATCTGTTGTTTGGAAAAGTGCCAGGTGGGGGGTAACTATTATTGTCATGATTTTTTGCGGTTAGATGGAGTTTACGAGTTTATCTGTAGTCGACCTCACAGTATGTTTTGCACTTTTCGACGGTCTATTGTCCTACAGTCACTGCTGGAGAAACACATCCTTGTAGAGACGTAAATCACGTTCTCGAGAGACTGGTAAATTTATGCAGTGAAGTCGAAGTGGGGAAGACCGCAGAGAACGTTTGTATGTTTTTCAGTTAAATTCTAAGTTTGCAGACTACCCAGTAGGAACATTACCGAATCCATCTTATTTTATGGGCTGTGAATACGTAGAGGTTACAATCTGTTTAAAATAACTTGATAATTATGTTTACGTTGACCGGAAACTACGACAAGCCAAAATAGTGACATTCACTTTTTTAATTGAGTGATACGGAGTGATCAGGTAAATGTTTACTATTTTAACCGGGACGTGTAATGTCCGGAAGTTTCTTTGAGTGCTGAATACGTCATGTTCGGAAGAGTTTCCCGGTCCGCATCCAGGAAGATTGCTTCTCTTACTGGATTGCAGCGGCGCCTCATTTAACGACTGTATAAGTTTATGGCACATGTAATCCCCAAGGGTCCTCTTATTTATTTAGACATGACTCAGCGTGTCTAATGAGAATAGGCGTATCGTTAATTTTCTGACACATGCTATTGTTTCGTGTTGACACGCTAGGTCTTGTCGATGTGGAATTGAGTATTGTTGGTTAGCCAAAGTAAGTCTCCTAATCGCGGTAATTTTTGGGCTCATCGTCATTCCTTAGAGCGCCAAAACCTTTGTTGGCGAGGAAGTAAAACATACGTGCGAGTGGCTAGGGAATTCAGAATCCTGAAGGTTATCCACGGCCCGATTTCCGGCCCTCTACCGTTGTTAAGTTATGTTAAGAAGCCGAAATCATATTTATTGTCCAGTTCTTGTCTTTCGAAGATTTAACAGCCAATTGGGTTGGGTTTTCGTCCGGTAGTTCCGTTACCCTACTGGTCCTCGGGTCTCGAGTTCGTCCAGAACTAGGACTTCCAGTAAACTCAACAGGTCCCAGATGAGCCTCTATAGAGACTTGCAGCACATGCTTCCAATCAACGCAGACATTATCTTTGTCAAAAAATCGTTTTCCTTCATTTCACGATTGTTCGGTCCTACTTGAAAGGATATTTTAACTGTCATCGTCTTTAATTTAACTGATGACTATTTAAAAGGACCCAGCCGAGCACTGGGACCCTAGTGAGAGTCTGACGAAATTTTCCCTTTATAAATATGACCGTATTTGTAGGGGATTTTGAAGAAAATATGTCGACACAGCCTTCCTCAGCTCTGCATAAATGTTTTATTAATAGCATTGATAGGACACGAGAATACAAACCCGCAGTAATGCAGTTCGCCCTACGCTAGATTGCAGGGAGATTCGGGTTAGGGCTAAATTTCGGGCTTCGTCCAGGGTTGGGATTATAACACGGGAATGGGTATCTATGCTGGAATTCAGCCCAAAGCCACCTTTATTACAGGGGGGTTCGGCAAAGATAGGGTGAAGGACCCCAAGCACACATACACACACAGCCAAAGGAGCCTGTCTTACGGGAAAGCTGGTAATTTGGGTTTTATGGACAGGGCCTATGTATGCAGAGAGGAATAGCAAAGTATAGATAATCGGTAAATTCGTCTTTCGGGTGGAAAGGTTTTAATGCATTGACATCTAGCAACCGAAATTAAGCAGGGCAATCAAATAAATAAACACTAAATGTCTACAGCGATCGCTTCTCAAGTCTCTGAGCCGAGTTCACTGTAGATAATGCACCAGACTGTCTACAGCAGACGACCATCCTTGAACGATGAAACACCAAACCGAAATAATCGTGTCGGACTAAAACCCACTTAAGTAAGTATAGTAGGCATTCTTTGTATGTGACAGGTGCTTGGGTTCCTTCACCCTACCCTTACCGGGGTTCCATTTTTTCGTGTCTTATCGGGACCTTATAAACCTCCTCCGTACTTCACGAAACCTGGCCAATAAATAAGGGTGCTGCTGGATTATTTTAACTCTTTTGTAGAGTCTACAGTGCAGCCGCCAAATAGCCACCTGTACGACGAGTATAAGCCTTAATGATTGTATCTGCGCAGAACTGCTGTGTCGTCAAATGAAGGTCGATTGTGGCCGTTGAGGACTGCATTGACTGCCACTGAAGCGAACAAACCGACTGACCCGACTTCCACTCCATAGTCCTGTATTTCAGCAGGTTCAGTCAAAGCAGCTGGGTTGCCTACGAGTGGAACGGTCCATCCCGCCAATGGCACCATAGTTTTGACAATATTCGACTGAACCACCAGTCTGATCCAGATTCCGTCTGTGCTCTCGGGATGGATGAAATCTTCAAACAGCATGATAGGCACAGGTTTACATGTCGGTCATTCAGTCATTTTGCTCCAACACTTTTCTAGGCTCACTCTCTAAGCCCTAAAGACTCAGAAGTTCTATTATCACTCACAAATGTTGAGAGAGTTTGCTACAACGAAAACTCTACTGACTTGGCGGCCGTTTTGACGAAACCGGGGTGGAATACACTCCCTATCGGTCGCTCACTCCTGTTAGTAAATTACATGGCGCCCCCTCCCCCCTGATAAGCTGACAAGATCACACCAAGAGTGGTGAAATATCACTTCTTATCCCTGTTACACTCCATGCCGCTAGTTGACAGGCTGTTCGTCAAAAAGGCGTGAACAGAGTTCCGTCCCACCGCGAGTGATCTACAGGTGTTTTAGAAGCGCTAGTTTCGCGGGTTAGGGGGGAAGGCGGAACGAACTAGAGAGGGGGAGGAGTGACAAGTCAGAAACACTGGCATAGCTCACACCGACTAAGGGCTGACGCCTGTGTAGCCATTAAGCTTATATCAAATTATAAATAATCGGCCTTTAAAACGTTGATAGCTTTTCCGGATGGGGAATGAATAGAAATTGTGCTTGTCCTGTCGATAATCCGAGGCATCTTGAAAAACGATCAACTATCTTCTGATTGCTTAGGTTTTTCTTATAAACAGTTTGGCCCTTGATAGGAGCCAAAAGGCAAGAACTCCGAGAAGCGTCGGCCTTTGACGCTCGGCAGCGTGAAATGTTCCGACTACTCTTTATAGCTGTGAAGGCCAAAGCTTATTTTTGACAAAAAATCGCAAATCTCCGCTCCGATAGGACCGAGAGTAAAGAGGGAGTATAAATAGAGTCATGTTTCCAAAAGGTTTGCCATTTAGGATGAGTCTACTTCTTCTGGACGCAGATTATCTAAATTAAACTCCCTGTCCTTCAAATGTCTAAGAGAGAGCGCGCATGAAGTGGCCTCCAGAGCAGAAAATAAAACGCTTGCTTTTGCTGCAGCCCATAGCAGATGGTAGTCTAAGGTTTCCAAATGAAGCTGTGTCATGTTCCACCTTTATGGACATGGCTCAATGCCAACCACAGAGTCCTAAAAATAGTATTCGAAACGCTGCGGCTACGTCAAATGCACTGATGCTTACGGCATCGCCCAAAGACCTTAATGACAGTACGTCTCAAACAGCCATTAATTTCGCAGAAATTTGGTAAATGTGAGCTTCTGCGGGCGGCTAAGACAATTAAATGCGAGTTCTTTCAGCAATTTAAACAGTAAGACACGACAACAGGAACCCCCTCGTAATACAGGTGGTATTTTGTACAATTCCAATATGGATAAATATTTCCGTATCCCCATTATAGTCCTAGCGCTAACCCTAACGCATACCTTAACTCTGACGTCAACATTAACCCAAACCATCCTGGAGATTGGCACAAGAACCCAGGAATAGGTGGTGCCTTTTCGCGTGTTTTGTCGTCCAAGCAATCCTGAGAGTAAGCATGTTGATGATGTCGGCAGTGTTAAACGGAAAAGGCGAAGAAGATTCAACCTGCACAGAAGGACTGGTTTGCAGCAAAAAGTTCAAAGTTGATGGGGTCATCTGAGTGTTGATATCTCATCGGCATGCCAAAAACTCCTCTCAACATGACGGTTTCATTAATTATCTCTTGGATACGATTCCCAGGTTATAAACTCCAAATAACACTAGAGTCGTTTCAATCACTGTGATCTCGTTTAAAACTGCAGGACTAGCAACGCGTAAATAGGGCTAGTGAGCACGGATGTTACGTCACCAGATCCATCGAAACGCCCACCGGAATAGAAGTGGCTGGATGTATCTGTGTGGGCTTTTCTAGGATCTATATGATGCTAAAATGTACAGCGTCCGTAGTCCCAGTTGGCCCCGACCACTTAAACTATTGCGAATAATTGAATGTTTTAGTTTACTTCATACGCCAGTCTCCGGATTTAGGACTTTAAAGTTCATTTACGCTTTCGTTTAGGGATGACCCAAACGTTTGGCTTTGAGGCAGCCGCAAGGTCAAAGTTATCTGTATGGCGGATTCTATTTGCTTGTCTTTCGAGTTGAATCTCGTTCCGTGGTAACCAGTTGTTCTCTTTCTACGTGCAGATAAGAGCAAGAATGTATTTGAAATTATACAATTATAAGGATCATAGAGACCATAGAGTTTAAGAGTGATGGTTATAAGAGCAATTCATGAGATTTTAGTTTATTTCTTTTATTCGAGCATTAAAACTGCAGTGATTTTGCCTTTCATATAGTTTATGTCCATCCCCTACACCATCTAAATGGTCTTAATTGGAAAGAAGGAGGTTACACTCTATACTATATTGTTTAATTTTTAAATAAAACTCGTATTTTATATCGGAAACGTGGCCTGGATTTGTCCGTTTATTAGATAATATCGTCATTACGGGAAAAGGTATGTTAACCAAATGAATATCGGTCCTGGAAGATAAGTTTGACCGAGACTCTGAATTAAAAGGGGGAAAACGCTAAAATGCCTTAGATGAGGACCTTGGGGTGCGAAAGTGGGCGTTTATCGTGATACCTGTACTGTTTCTAAAAGAGAATGCTGATTTGGGTATCGGTTTACAGTTTGTTACCAAAATCTGCCCATATTGTCTAAAGTCTGGTTTACTGCCATATTAGGTGGCCTATTATTCATTTTCCCAGACTAGACCCAAGTGAGATTGTAGCGCTGACTTGCTAAGATGAGCGTTTAAGGTATGGAAGATGCGCGTTCTCAGCTCATGGAATGGGAAGGGGAGAGGTGAGTCAAATGTGTCATCCAGCTTACACCCCCTGAGCCAGTGTGATGACGCTGTAGGCACTTGCCCAACGGTTTGATCAAGTGACGAACTAGTGTTCACGCCTTGTCAGATAGTTACGTGCTTATTTCACCTTTCAAGACAGAGTAGACGAAAAATAACGCCTAGAGCTGGGGTGACGTGTCAGTTATGGCGAGGGGGTGACAAATACGATTTTTTCCAGCCTGCTTGCCGATTTTAGAGTTTCAGGATTTTTATTTAATGCATTTCTGTAAGTTTGGCAGCAAAGTGTGCCCGAGAAGTTCTGTGGCGACATTTTCGCCGGTTTATGCTATCCTCGCAGCGAAGGCCGACGCGTACTGAGAAATCCGTCTCCTACCCGACTTATTTTGCCGATTCGAGAAATTGCTATGCCTTGTACTGTTCGAGTCTACAGGACTATTCAGCGGCATGCACTTTCCCACTTTGCGCTCCAGCAGATACTCAGCTGTTAAAACCATAATTCCTAGGCGCGGGCACCAAGTCCAGAGTTTGCTGCCACAACGGGTTGCCAAGCGAACTAAACTAATACACTAAAGTTGGACGTTAGATATTCCCTTGGGGAAGCATCCGATGACGTCGACGAAATCAATGCCCGATGGTGACACCTCGTTTACGGAAGAGAATGCAGGAAACCAACAACTCGATAGGACAGCAGAACGCCTGTCCTCTCCTTGACAACAGACACTGCGGAGGTCTTTGCAAATGTCCACCTACACCGTTCTTATTTCACCAAGGGGGCACTGACGTTGGGGAATCTCGACGTTTTTGCCCTGGCAGAGGTAGGGTTGACAAACTAGCTGTCCTGAGGCGAACCCTGGGACAGTGACAGTGTTTTCAACATAGAACAGTCGTCTGTCTACAAAAAGGGGACTCAATCGTCGAACCAAAAAATCAGTCTGACTGACGCTTCGAATCCACGCTTGAAGCCAGCGTCAGAGACGGCAACAGTAATGCTCTTTCTCAATGATTTCACTGGAGCGTTGTACTGGATCAACGGAAGTTTCTTCTGTGAGGCTACTAAGACGGACAGCATGCCTCCGAGACTCATTATCGTGATCAAGGCATGCCTTCGAGTTAGGAAAATGAGAGCTTCAGGACGAATACTTCGCCGCCAACACTGACGTTCAGCAAAATTATGTCCTCCTCGACCATATGACTGACCCGCTTCTGTTCGCTTCGTCCCACGACTACGAGGGCGTCCACGTAGGGTAAGATAATTTTACCCCGGATCTTGAGTCTGCCAAGGGCAATGCACTGTTTGGCATCACATCCAAGGAAGCGCAATCTGTTCCTGATTGCTTATTATTTGTTATCCGCAAGTTTGGCTTGAAGATGAAAGCTAGGAAAACCGAAGCGCACCCCACAAACAGTGCCCATCCTCCTCCTCCTCCCCTTCCCCCTACACTTTATGGATGGGGAGCGACTTAAGTTGATTGAATATTTTGTCTCTCACAATTCATCTGTGTCTCCGATAGGTGCGTGACTGGATGAGACAACTTACCGCACACAACTCGCATGGAACTTTTTCTGTCGACTCGGAAAGCGCCTATGACCTCGCCATGCAATTAACCATAAAGCAGTAGTCGGTGCGTATGAGGCCACAGTCAAAAGCATCCCGTCATACGGACGCAGAAGATGGTATCTATGGGGAGCTGTGTTGAGGAAGATAAGAGCTTATGAGAGCTAGGGTTTTCGGAGAATCATGCGACTTTGGCTCCTGGATCGTGCCTCGAATGCGAAGCTCACTGTCGATTGAGTACACCTCCTTCTCCTAGCAATGGGACCGTGGACCGCTATCTCAAATAGCTTGAGCAAGCACTTCGTCGACCCCAGGTAAACACATTCACAATGTCATCCGCCCAAGGCGCTGTCCAAGATGGCGCCGCCGTTATTGTGGCCAAGTAAGAAAGTGGACGGATGTGATGAACGAGCGTGTTGGATCCGACGGAATTCAGTGTTTGAGAAGGGTACTCCAAATGGACAGCAGCAATCGGTGATAGTATTCAGCGATCTCAATGCATGGATACCACCGGTTCGTGATGCCGTGAGCTCCAGAGTCGCCTAAGTCTGCATTGGTGATAGCCATCGCACGTGCACATAAATATATCGGTCAAATTCAGTCTATCTGCGGTCATCGGCATTCGGCAGGACACCGGTTACTGCGCCCGCGTCATGTTTGAGCAACTATGATGGTGGCGCACTCGGGGGTCGGCATATTTGTCCTGTGCAAAAATTAGCCCATTATTAGCATATAGCATAACAGCTGTCGTGATTCCTTGTTTTCCGTGAAATGACCTCCTACAGAGCAGGCCCCTGATCCTTGGGTGTTTTTTCAGCACCGTCATAGCTGCGCATCCTAGGTCGAAAATAACGTGTGTACATGACTTAATCATATGGAAAATGTCATTTTTGCTCTTGAAGTACATTACGTGAACGGTGAAGTGCGTTGTTGGTGGGTGCTAACGACCTATTTCCGGACCTCAGGACAAGTAGACAAACGAAAGTAAGAAAGTAGGATTATGTTCGCAGCACTCCTCCGTTCGCATGGTATGGCCAGGTTCCCTAAGCGTGGAAAATTTGCTCGATCTTCTGAGGTAGTTATAGCGATGCGGCACGGCAGGACGATGAGGGCGAATAAGGCAGAAGGGCTCATTCCAGTCTTCTGTCTCCCGATCAGAAACACCGCCTTGTTATACTAGATGACATAATTCCAGCTTTAAACAGACAGAATGGACGGCGCTGTCGTCCACTTCCTGTGTGATAGTTTGACTATGCCAGACGTAAAGGACAGAGAGGTAGGTAGTGAAGTCAGCAGTTAGGCTTATGCGCCACTTGTCACCTACACGCAATCTAAAGGAATAAACAAACCGAGAGATTGGATTCTAGTGGACTTTTAATTTACGATCTTGCCATAAAGATGCGAAACAGTGGACTGGTCTTTTGTGGACTTCGTCTTCACGACAATCGTCAATACAGAAATCATCTGTGGTTATTCACTGCAAGAGCTGCCTTGTAACTGTCCATTTGTGGGGTGTGGTTAATGCAGTCGACGAAAGTCGTGATAGTTACCCAAGCATGGGTAACTATGCTCGATTTTCTTCCGACCTTTTCCCACTGTGCTTGCGAATATGAGGAGTTTTATATCAAGAGTTGGGGCTCTTCCATTCACTGTGGACCATATCCTGCGCTCTGCTGTGATAATGAGTGCAATGTGTCAGATCATTGCTCCCTCATGAGATTCTTCGACCGCCTGCACCCTTTCTTCACTTGACTTGTAGCTTGCAAGGCTGTTTGAAAATTTGCCCTCCGTGTTAAATTGGCCGATTTTGGCGAAGGATGTTAATGGTTTGTGGATGAATCTGCTGTTTTCTCCCGTTTGGCACTCGGAGAGATTTTTACTTTTACCCTTCGGATGGCACTTCTAAGCGTCCGCTTGGGGTCCGGCGTACTACCATGTTGGATTACTTTGCATGCTTGTCTGTTTCACCAGTACGAACTGCGATACAGACGATGGGACGAGTGGCGTATAATAGGGGCGAAGAAAGGCACTGGGGCGCTGGAACAAGCACTGTATTGATCTTTTGCTCTGCATTCTACTTCCCAGACGTCAGACCACTAAAGCGCTGGACACAGCGACCAACTGTTTTTCTGCCAATAAATGCCCTTGCTGTTTGGGCAAGTTCTTGCCGATGTGGCGTAAGTCTGGTTGAGTTGGTGTTCGGTAAACTTGTATGTGAGGCTTGTCATAAGTCGTCCGAAGACTGGTCAGCTGAAGGCGAACCCCACACACCATGGGCTTATTCGACAGCTGAAAAAGGACATTTATCAACTTCCTGTAGGGTTTTTTGAGCTTTAAGATTGATTGACGGGAGGATTGCTATATGGGAAGCGCATCCTTCGGGGTATTCCCTAGGCATCTCCACAAGGTACCATAACAGAGTATAGCTCGTGAGCAGGCTGCAAGATTGCCTGTTTTTGAAAGCACAAAGATACACATCCGGCAAGTACAGAATTTGTAGACCACATAATTGTCTACAAAATAGATACAAGAAAGACTATTTTTGAATATGTTCTTTATAAAATATGCGTGAATTTGTCAGGGCATTTGGAATCAATGGGTACAGTCCATGTCATTTAAGCAGTTAGTCTTCACTGGGTGTGGTTTTCAAAGGCGGCCGGAAAGAAACTCATTCAAAGGCCGGCATACTTCGGTGACCGAAATTTCTTGGGAATGTGTTGCGAGTTAAGCGATAGTGCAACCAAAGCTAAGTAATCCTTCCTAATCGAAAAAAGGTTTCTGAACCTCGGCCAGCACTTCATGAGATAGGCCGGATGCCGTATATGTGTTCTTCCCAAAGGGTATGCGTGGAGCCCGCAGTTACCTCTGCCTTCCCAGTTGGAGTTCGGGCATCTTTCGTTTTGGCCGACGTGATTTCGATGGCCTGTTTCCTTAGGACATCTGTAAATTGCGACTCCGCCTTGTAACTTGGCAGTGTTTGATCTGCATGGCTCTGCGGACTTCGTTTTTTAGACGACTGAAGCGTATTTTTTGCTAGATCGTTTTTGTACAGATGTTCGCAAAATCCCTGTTGGCTGTTTCCCTAGCTTAAACGCTGGAAGGCACAAGAACTCCTCAGTTCGTCTCATAGAGAGCCCTGATTTTTGAAGATCTTGCCTGCCTCGTAATTTCCGAGAATCATGAATCATGTGAATGGAGTCACGTCTGTGATTCCTGCGTTTGTTAATCTTTCCTAGTCAGAAAACCTGTGCTGGCCGAAAATCTGATTTGTTCGTGATGGTTGCGGATGTGTTTTGAATACTCTGCAAACGTCTTGACTCAAATTCATTAGCGTTTTTGCATTTTTTGGCTGTATAGTCATTCCACCTGCAATGTTACTAGTGTTCGCCAGAATAATACTATCGATCTGTCTGCCACCTGCCGTTTCAAACTTAATCTACCTTCTTCCGGGCCATCTGATTGTCTTTGGCAGCAGTAGGATGAAGGACCCTAATTAGCTGTCGATATGTTGTGAATTGAAAACAAGCATGTACAGCAGAATTTATTGGGGCCAACAAATTTCGTGACGGCTTCTCAACTGCAACCCGTCTCTGCATAACATAGGTAACGAATGAACGCGCACAGCAGTATGAATTTGTACAGAATGGCAGTGCATAGGAGCAAGGTCAAAGTTCAAAATAATCAATAATCAGACAAGACGTCCACATAGGCATCAAAAAGGAAAAAAGGGGAGACGAAATGTTAACAACAAATCACAGTGAGGGGAAAATAGAGGCGTGAGATTACCAGGGCAATTGCAGATTGATCACGTGATCTAACTGCTTGCACAGGTCTGGTTTCTCCCTCCGTATGTAGGCTGCTTCCAAATAACGCAAGGTTCGAGTTGTACGTGCTCGGACAAGTACTCGAAAGGATGCTTTAGGGTCGACAACATGACCGCTATCTAACAGGTGTTTTGTTATAGACGAACGGGGGGTTCTATTTTCCTGTTTGAAAAGCCAATTAGGCAAATGCTCAGCGGCCCTGGTTGCCAATTGCCTTTGCGTTCGCCCATGTACTTGGATGATATATTCACGATTGTTGATAACAAGGAAGAGGCCTCTGACCTACTTTGCCTGATGAATAATCTGCATCCTAAAATAACATTTACGATGGAAATGGAGCAGTTTAACAAGTTACCCTTCCTGGACGTCCTCATGTTTAGAGAGGAGGATGGTTCAATAAGACGCTCCGTCTTCCACAAGACTACGTGGAAAGGGTAATACCTACATTTTAAAAGCTTTGCGCCAATACAATGGAAGCGTAATCTAGTACATACTCTTTTTCAAAGAGCGAGAAATATTTGCTCCAGGGAGACCATAGATACAGAAAATGCCCGTATCAAAGGAGCCTTACTTAATCGTGGTTATCCTGCACGCTTCATTCAGAAGTACAGCAACCATTTACGGCCAAAGTTGACGGAACAGTCCGTTCCGAAGAAGCCCGTTATAATATGTCTACCTTTTAAGGGTGACAACGTCTCAAACACAATCAAGCGACGCTTGCGTTGCACTATAGAAAGAACGTACAACGCAGCAGAGCTTATCTTCATCAGTTCCACAAAAAGCCTTCCAATTAACCGGGCAAAGGATGCCTTGCCAATGCACGCCACCCCCAATTGTGTGTATGAATTCACATGCACTTGCGGATGCAAGTACATTGGGCGAACGCAAAGGCAATTGGCAACCAGGGCCGCTGAGCATTTGCCTAATTGGCTTTTCAAACAGGAAAATAGAACCCCCCGTTCGTCTATAACGAAACACCTGTTAGATAGCGGTCATGTTGTCGACCCTAAAGCATCCTTTCGAGTACTTGTCCGAGCACGTACAACTCGAACCTTGCGTTATTTGGAAGCAGCCTACATACGGAGGGAGAAACCAGACCTGTGCAAGCAGTTAGATCACGTGATCAATCTGCAATTGCCCTGGTAATCTCACGCCTCTATTTTCCCCTCACTGTGATTTGTTGTTAACATTTCGTCTCCCCTTTTTTCCTTTTTGATGCCTATGTGGACGTCTTGTCTGATTATTGATTATTTTGAACTTTGACCTTGCTCCTATGCACTGCCATTCTGTACAAATTCATACTGCTGTGCGCGTTCATTCGTTACCTATGTTATGCAGAGACGGGTTGCAGTTGAGAAGCCGTCACGAAATTTGTTGGCCCCAATAAATTCTGCTGTACATGCTTGTTTTCAATTCATACCGGGGAAAAAATGCTTCAAAAGATATGTTGTGAATCGCGTCATACCGAAGTGGTGATAGTGGTAGCGGGGGGGGTTTACGGGTGGGCACGACACCGGACAGTAAGCTGACGGAATGCAGGAAAACACGGAAGACGGTTGGTGGCAAAAACGATATTTTCGAGTATAATGTGGGCAGCAGGGTGTCTTTTTCCAGGATAGACTCAGAGTCCACGTGTATTCCATGCGTTTTGCTCCTGAGGTAGAAATTTTCGCCGACCAAATGTAGGATTTGTTTCTTCAATGGAGAAAGTGCGCTTGTAGGTGGTAATGAATGTGGCCTTTTGAAAGTCACTGACCGAGTTCTCCGGGTTGGCACTAATTGCAAAATTGAAGATTGCATTTTTTGAGAAAAGGTCACAACAAGATCACTGAAGGGGGTGTTTTGTACAAAAGAACTTTCTCCCGCGTTATCCGACAGAAAACTCGAAGACCCAGCTCGTTTCAAGTGTTCCTCAAGTTGGTAGAGGCGGCGAAGACGGTAGAGACTATGGTGATACTGGTCTGAAAATGAAGGCCCTGAAGTGCAGTGCGCCAGAACTTTCGCGCTTATCAAATCGATTTAATGATCTCCTTCTACCGGAGAACTTAAATGGCTCAGAGGCCATCTTTTGCACTGGCACTCGAATGTGATCGTTAGTGGCGGTCGAATTGTCAGTCCTTTTGCGATAAGTCTTTGAATTTTTGAAACTTCCTGTGAATAAATCCGGAGTTGTCAAGATCGAAGAACACATGCTAAATGACCAGGCCCTCTGCGTCCAATTAGCCGGTCCTGAAAGCGCCTGTTGAGACGTGCACAGGCATTCCTGGTATAATGACATGGTGCTCCGTCGTATTGCAGCCCCATAGTGTTGAGAATACAATCATCAAGGGGTAGCGATTCGAGAATCTGCTGCAACGCGCACGGTGCCAGCGACAGTTGTTTCCTCAAAGCGGCTCCTCCATGACAAGGTTGACTCTCTCTCTCTAATTCAGAAGCTATGTCTAGGAGAGTCTTTTCGCCATCCTATGGATTCAGATAGTTGTTGGTCAGAGTAGTTACGGCAAATGCGTCAAGTGACTTTGCTGCAAATGTAAGGGTTCGACTCATTCCGAACAAGACTGTTTCATCTGCCATCACTTCCAGTGTGATCCACGAGTTCTGCACACAATGTTGCTCGAGTCGGTTAAGCCTCTTCATGCAAATAGTGCAGTAAGTGAATGTGCTAAGGCATTTTGCTAGGCCTCCAATGTAGGCATAGACGAACCTTTGTCTTCGGTATATTCAGTGCTCGAGAAGCCTTCCTAACAGATGCTTTTGGTCATTCCTCAAACATTTCTCGCACCCATTCGTTGCTTTCACGTGCAGTCCGTGGTCGCTCTCTTCTTACTGCGTATTTCAGGACCTAATTATTGGTCGGATGTGCTTATGAAGCCCCATCTGAAGTAAACAAACCCCGGTCACCTCTAATACGGGACCGGTGATAATGGGGGTTTTTACAGGTGAGGCCGGGGAACGTACAGGCGACGAGGTCATGTAGTTGTATGCAAAAGAGAAACTATTGGGAATGCGCGGTTGTACTTTGAATGGTTGAGAAATAGTCGCGCTAACCCCTTACCCTAAACCTTAACCCCAACCCCAACAGTATTATTTCTAACAGGTAGGGCCACCAAACCCCATCTTACTCAATCCTTTTAAAGTCACATGCAAGTGCATGCGGTGCACTGGCTGTGGGACCGAATTTATGAGGTCACCTTCACAAAAATTTTATAATGCCAATAAGCATCATATCGTTGATGCGGAAATCTGTGTCAAATATTTTTCCTGGTCTGTTTACCACGTAACCCGTGCCGGTAGACGAAGGCGTCTCAGAATTATATGCCCGTGTATTTTGCAACCATATATCACATATATGTACAAATGTAGGACTGCGAAAACCATCTATTAATAATGCCATGAAGTCGTACATTGAAATACATTCGAGTTCACAATAACTTAGTTTCAACGTAGAACAGTCGACCTTAAATTGCGCCAAAAACACTTTCTCGTCCCCCTGAAATAGTTACCTTCTCTGCCCTTCGTCACGCATATAGAATATAGAGCAGCGCCTCAGATGGCAGGTCATGTTATAGGTCTTGACCAGACTAGAAAGCAAAAATCAAAGTCTGCGCGCCTGGAGATCCTGTAATTTATAGCCTCCTATTGATTCTCCAATCACATAACTGCAAAGCAGTTTGTTTCGTTTTGTTTCCACTTTTTAGGAAGTCATCATTTGATAGTTGCATTTGTTGTGTGATGGCCCACAGTGAGTTTCTGAAAGTCACGTTAAGGTCGTACAGGTATGGTGTTCACTGAACTATAGGACGTGCTAGCATTCCGCCCATCATTCTTCTGTTGAATGCCACATATTTTCGTTCATTCCCAAAAAGCGCTGCAAATTCACCTCCCTCTTAACATGCAATCGCAAGGGCGTGGTTGTGATCACGGTAGAAATTCAAATAAACTGTCCTTTTATAACCCGCCCATCTGAAAATTGGGGCATATTGTGCGTGGCACAATTGCGCCTCAGTGTAGCATTCTCATCACACACCATTTTGCAAAAACTGCTAGTAACACGCCTATGCTGCCTTGCAGATCACCTGAAGTATTTCATTACCGTCATGTGAGAGGTCGCTTATCTAATTTCGACTGTACGGATTGATGTCTTTGTGAGTTATCAGATTAACTTATCGTCAGGATTCAGATTCATCAATCCTGCAGTCGTGAGATGGATTTGCCCAACAAGGTCACGCCATGTGCACGCCTATTCTGCCTATTCGTACGAGCGAGGCTGAATACCACACTAGCCGGTTAAGCAGCAATTGCATGAATAAAATTCTTGCCAAAAATCCTTCCTACCCGATGACTACAACAGCTTGCTTGGACCGGCTTCTGAATGGGATCGTTGTTCAAGGGTTCTTCATTTCTTGAACAGCAGTCAATTCAGTGCCCTTTCAGAGTTAACTCCCTCTTGATTGCAAACCGGCCTCTATCTTGTCGTTTCCAAATGTGTGCTCATTGCCCGACATTTTTATGGTATCTATTCTCCCTGATCTCACTCTGATGTCGTTTCCTGTCTCCCATTGTCATATTTCTATTTTTTGGAAATTTTTTGGGGTGTTGGGACAATATTTGGCATTTTCCCTAAACCACCACTCGTCCAGCTTAATTTTTTGTATAACTTGATCCTTCTTCACAATAAAGTGCAGACTGCAATGGGTTTTTTCTTACTGTAGGCGTTTGTGACAACCGTTCTCGGTGTGTGGTCTGGGGGAATCCCTTGAGGCCGGGTTAGCGTTTAACTATGAATCGAAACGTGTGCCTCACATGTAGACACGTCTTCAACCCCACCACTCATCCTACCCGCACCCATGTCCAGTAATCTTAGCCTCGTCTGGTGGTCTAAACATTGTGTGAGCAAGGATAGTGGAATGGATGCTGCTGGGCAGTCCTGCGTGGTCGTAGACAAACTCACATGACCGTAACCAGAATGCCATCGGGACGCTGTGGCCCTCGTGGTTAATGGTAAACGAAATACCATTGTCAGCTAAATGTCACAGCGATGACTTGATAAGTACTGTAAGGGGACTAGGCGTTGGATTTCTTATGTAGGGGCAGCGATATGAATTAACGGGTTATGAAGTCCGTTCAGTGTTTATTGGAGTATTGCAGCTGAGAAGTATAGGATGATACCGAAGGGCAGCGAGTTGCCACCGATCAGGTATGCATCATGGCAAATTTTTCGGAGTGAAGAGATCTGCCCTAGTTTCAATATTGAAAACAGGTGGTAATCTAAAATCACTTCTTTGACTTAGCCTGTCATCTGACTTCAATCCTCTTAAACATGTCGGGGATCGGCTAGATCCCAGTGGCTTTACATCTTCTGGACACTTTGATATAGATAGAAATATATTAGAAGGAGAAGGCTCGTCGGAAAATCGATGTATACTCGTGAATTTTCAAGTCGGTTACACCAACCCGTCGTCAGACGAAATGAAAAGTGTAAGGGAGATAATCGCTCTGGGGAGCTAGGGGGACATCGTGGTAACATCGGCAAGACAGACGATTATGCGTGGGCGTGAAGAATGTGTTTGGATAGGTGGCGGACGTTAGGGGAGGTGCTGAGGGTTTCACACACATATCGCCTCGGAATGCATACTACCTCCGTTATTCATAGAAATATATGCTTGTCCGTCCTCCTTATCCTTCTTATTTTCATCTCTTGCCTTTTTATTGATATTGAGGGCGTTTTTTATTCTGTCAAAATACGTCAGTAAACTTTGACACAGCTTTGAATAACGTTTCGTCATCAGGCTGCATCCTAGTGGTTAATTTGTTTCTGCTCATTTGACTGGCAACTATAGCCTGTGAAAATTGATCGCTCACGTCAAGAAAACGCCGGTTTATATTTAACATCGGTGACTCCCTCTCGTCTATAGTGGCCTCTGTTTCATTTCTGTGGTCAACTACTTTCATTCGGCTCTAGCCCTGATCTACTTTTCATTGATCAGACTATTTTAACCAGGCCATACTTGCTATCTGCGCTGCCTCAAGTATTCAACCATCCTTCATTCTCAGCGTCATCGCGCCGGCCATCTGACTTAATTATCTGATGTCTGGCCAACATCGCTTAATCATGACTAGCGAACTCTGCCAGTCGCCTGTTGCGGTCAACGTTGCTAACCTTGCCACGGCTGTGCCACATAAACTTACGCACGAGGAACAACATTTCTGAGTTCTTCTCTTGTATATACAGTTCTAGTCGGCTAAATTACCAGTTCTGGCATCCAAATTGGGCATGAAAGATGCGTGAAGTCACAAGTGCAAGCCACACATTCTTTCGTTTATCTCTATTGAAAGCGTACCGCTGTGACTACCGTGAATTTTGGAACAGTCGCGTAAAGTCTGTCCGAAATACTTGTAACTACTGTGGGTCTTTAACTGTCTGGACACGAGGTCATGTATCCCCTCCTGCACTATAGGTGGCCTTGCGCTGAATTCCAGGGGGGTTCCCATTCTCGTGTCCTATCTTGAACCCCAGCCCTCCCAAAACTAACTCCGACCTCCGCCCTTCCCCCCTCCCCCAATTTAGGGGTCAACCCGTTTTTAATGGCGGGAGTTCACGTGTCATTGCCCGACCCTTAATGCGATGACTAAAAGTTCTCCTAATATGTGTTTCTGCTTTGCTCACATTGACCTACCTTCAGCCCAGTCGACCAGTGGGCTAATTTATAGACGCCTGTCTGTGTTCTGATTTCCCATGCTTTTACGCAAGAATTCTGCATCCGCTTACTACATTCTGCTGTACATCTAATTGACACTGGCATCACAGCACATTATCTTAATGAGTGCTGACTCCAGCCACTTCAGCCCGAACGATTCAATATTCTACAAGTTATAAAGCCCGTCTTGTCGACTTCTTCTAGCACCTGGATTACCGGCGACATTGACAAAACGGACGGCTGCCAGCTAAACCAGTATTACACTCTTGAGTTTTATTTGGCCACCGCTACTGGCTTGAGTGAAGCCCCTTGTGAATGGCACGCGATCTCAGTAAGCGCGACGGATGCTTCGGCACTCACTATGGACACTGAACTTGTGTGGAATCCGCCAACCTGCAGAACCGTGGTGTGAAGGCTGTATGCGTGATTCGTTCTCCCGATGTCCCCTGTGACAGTAGAAAGGTCTCCTCATGTGGAGGAGGGGGAGGATCAGGAACTAACAGGTAATGACACCATGCCATGTAACACCGGCTAGTAGATATTAAAGAACAGCCTACGGAAAGAAGAGAGGCACCTCACTAAGAGGACAACAGGCCAGATGCAAACAGTTACTTCACGGTTGCTTGTGATCATCAGTACGTCATAGGCCATACGCCTAACTGACATGTTTATATACCTCACTTCATATGGCCTACGGCGTACTGATGATCGGAAACGACCATGAAACAGGCGTCTGCGTCTGGCCTATTGCACTCTTAGTGAGCTGCTTATGTATTATATGTGGTATGTGTCCTATGGCACAACTTTCGTTGTCGTCAGTAACAAACTGGCGGGCGGACAGAGTGCGATCGAAAGAGATCCTAACCACAATAGTGGGAGTGACACGCCTAACCGAAAGGAGCGGCACCCTCTTTACTCGAAAAAGTGTCGTTTCAAGGATTTCTCAACAAGCATCACCCAAGATGAGTAAGTTTTCAGCCATAGAGCGCTCTCGTAAGCATCAGTTAATGGGGTCCGGTTGGCCGGACCGCATTCATAATCTTCAACTACATAAAAGGGATATTGCCTTGAGCTCTGCGACAATGCCCTTGCTGGATTTTATGATGGAATCACAGTATAAAGTCTGCGTTTTACTGCGGAAGCGTGACGGCGCATCGCATCCAGGGAAATTCACCGCCAGATGGAGTTTTGGATAGATGACATTTCTTGAGACAGGGCATGAATGCTTGGTGCGCATTCAGACCATGTTTTGGCCCTGAGTCATTACCTTGTTTGATGCGGGCTTCGGGGGACTACGTGCTCACTAATTTAAATCGTTTTCATCGCAATTTAAATTCCCTTTATTAATTCGCAATCTAAGGAAGGCGTGGTCGGATCTTGTAAAAGCAGAATTCTTATAATTACAAATTGAATGCACTTGATTAAATAGGCCAACTCAACCGTTCTTTCCCTAATTTCACACTTTTTGTATGCTGACGAGGTTATCTTAGCATACCTGTATTGGGCTGTATGATTGTGCCGGTTATCCCTTTAATTCTACGAAATTGTATTCTACTGCTTCTGATAACTGTCACTGAGAAATATGCGACTTATACTATCCGATAATATCGGAAGTTGGGGACTTGCTTAATTTGTACGTTCGGTTAATTTTCCTCCGAAGATTCTATTCGTTTGCCATGCTGGAGCTTGTTTTTACTGTATTTACTCGTTCGAGCAAATAGTTGTAAATGTATAATTAATTGCATATCAGTCGGCTTTGGTCTGGACGTGGCAGGTTGCTCCTTGTCAAGACCGAATTGTCCAATCATTACCCAGTGCGCTCAGACTCGGAATGCTGACGCTCGTATTGGGCCAACCAGTCTCACAGGGTAGCTGGAGGGTGGGCAAACACTTTTGCTTATTGCCAATCAAAGTTGCGCTAGACCGTTGGCCAATAAGACTACAGAAGTGAGTGAAATCGGTTCTGGGGAGGGGGGGGGGATAAACGCCAAGCGCGATCGAGCTCAACCAATTACTGTCTGTGGGAGGTAGGAGAGATCTGAGCTGCTATGAGCGGGAAACGCGCAATCGCCATGCTTTGATCCTACTGACCCCGGTCTTTCCCTCCCACCCCCATCCACCCCTTCGCCATTCACGCACACATATATATAGAGGTATGTATTGCGCTCTGACTTTATCTCAAGCATGGGCGAGCCATCAATACGAGAGAATGAAAGTGTGGAACAGTCTTTCTTCCCCCTCCTACGGACAGTCAGTTACGGGGCCGCAGTATTTGGTAAGTGGTAAACTTTCACTGAAACGTTGTTTATTTTATATATGGACGTCTTAATAACAAACGCGTGTATTCGACCAGCATTAGCGGATTCATTTTAATACAGAAGTCTTGAGTAGCTGTCTTATGAAGTAAAAATTTCGTATGCAATTTTATCAAGAACTGCCTGAGCATGAGACGTAGTTTGTCAAAGCCTGAACTGAACGCTTGACCTGGTAGAGCTTATAATCTCCGCTGAAATATACCGTTTCTTATCTGTGGTACCTCTGTTGTCGACCGAAAGATCAAATTTCTTTATAATTACAATGTTTTTGGCAAATATAGGTTGCCATTGTTTGTAAAATACTCCCGTGACTAAGACTTCTACCCACTCGTTGCCTGCTTGCCACTTCTATGCATATATGGCAGATTACTAGTCCTTCTCCACCTCAGAGGAGAAAACGACTCTTTGGCAAAAGGGACACTGAGTACGACTCAAATGTTTGGGTAAATGAACTAGTATTTTGTGTATGTTTTCTATAAAATATGTTTGAGTTTATAAAAGCATTGAAAATCAATGAGAAAAAACTCATACTGCTTAGGTAGTCCTTTTTTAATCAGTAGGGTTTTCGCAGACGGCCGGAAAGAAGCTCGTTAAAAAGCCCGCGCCCTGACGTGACTGAAATATCTTGGGATTATGCTCAACGGTAATTGATGTACGCCCCTACTTAAGTTACCTTTTCTGATCAAAAACACATTTCAGAACCTTGGTTAGCATTTACTGAGATATCACAACCGCGGTCAGGGCATTTCCACAGAAGACTCCAACACACATAAGACTGCCTAGTCCAACGCCCCCAATTTTTCAAACTTGTGGCATTTATTTGATGACCGAAACTCTAGATAGGCAGAACCTTCACTGACAGGAATTCGTTCTCTGACTGGTTGGAACCCTTCACATTTAAGATATTTCGAGGCAGTCGCTGCGGGTATCTATTTTGGCCGTGATGGGAGAGAGTTGTGTCCTTTGCCTTGATTTTCTATAATTGTGAAGGCTCACTTCACAGATCAGATACTCATTTTGTTCATATGTAACCTACCAGCCTTTGATCCCCGACGGAGTCTGACCTCAACCCCGAAGTTGAAAACAAATGCTTCGGTTGGACAATCTGCGCCTACTTCAGACGTACTGGCCACTCCGGCACATTCAGCAGACAGTGGCTACATCAGTCACTCACGCTCAGCCTCAAAGATCTTTCCACTGTCGCCTAACGCTGCGGCCTTCTCAATTGCAAATCTCCTGGGAAGCGAAAAGTCACAGAAGAATACAAAGGTTATTGCCTCCTCAGTGCAGCAAGGGTCTACTGAGTTTCAGTGTCTACCCCTCGATTTCTCCTCGTCCGGCGGCAGAACCAACGGAACCGCCTGCAGCAGCCCTCCACGCCTGACAAAGCCATTCCATTGCAGGTTCTGTAATAAAGCCTATAATGCTAGGTCGTCATGCAGGTATGTCTCGATTGCCGAATACTGCTCAACTGCCTGGATGCTCGTACCGGAGGTGTCCGTCCGCTCCCCGCGGTATCTCGTTCGCGTGCTTTCTCCGTCCGCAAGAAGGTTGAGAACTCCGACAAGAACGTGAATGTGTCGTAGTCATTTCTTTTTTCTCAACTTTTTGATTAATGCCACAATTTCGCTTTCCTACTTATCTTGAATTTGCCATATATCCGTGTACACTAGTGAAAAAGTTGCGCAATGCGCTACAACAGAAGTGCGTAACCTACTGACCGCGCATCCTATACAATCACGCACCACACACGGAAGTTACCTTAGGCACTCCCCAGGCGGCTAATGAATGTACGGCATGTGCGCCGAAGCACGCTAAATGGACCTAATGACTGGAACATCGTGAAGGCTATGCGAATGGGACGTGCGCACGTATGTGCAATTGATCCAACGGGGATCCCAGCTAACGTAAACGATAGCAGAATTGGTAACTGTAGTCTCGATTTTTTTCTCGACTCAGAAAACGCGTTCTTCTTTATTCTAGGTTACACGAAGCCACCCATACCATGCCTTATCCTTGTTTGGACTGCGGGAAACGGTTTTCTCGACCCTGGCTACTGGAGAGCCACCGACGTGTCCACACAGGGGAGAAGCCCTACGTATGCCCATTATGCACACGGCGCTTTGCTGACAGATCGAACATGCGCGCACACAGGCGGACGCACCCTGGGAACACACAAGAAATGGCCGCCACCACCTGACTAATCGGCATCACCAAATGGACGCCGCTGAGGAATGAAACAATACGCAACAGACCCTCCTACCCACGCCACTGTCATGGCACTGTGATAAACACCAATAACCCCTTGGGTATACGATGGAAGGCACGCCAAGACAGGCCCGAAGACGTCAACCCATCTACAATCGTTATGTTCGCGATTCTTTTGAATAAGCCCTTAATCAAAACTCTGCTGTTTTTGAGGACGTTGAAAGTTTTTAATTTCGGGAGTGCGAAACTGGTTAGCAAAGCGGAGCGAGGAAAGAGATGGGCTAACCTTATACACACAGTTACAGATAGAGAACTGTCTCTTCAGTCGGCTAATTAGTTCCGGGCAGTGTAGAAACTAAATTCCGTGAGTAAATTCTAATTTCACATAGTCTGTCCATCTAACACGTGCTCTGAACTGTTCAAGGGCTTATTGGAACGTGATATGTCTTGCTGTCCGTGAAGATGTGCGGAAGAATATTATATCCAATCAAAACAGGTTGAGATATATGAACTATTGGAAAAAGGTAAGATTTGGTGATCTGCAGGCCCGATTTGTCGGTGGGGACGGCTGTAGGTTCAACAGGGTAGCGGACTCGGAGTGGCGCCTAGGTGTTTGCTAGCAGAGTTAACTTCCATTCAGCAATCCAGGGAAGTACTCCGAAACCGGATCGAAATAAACGGATTCATATGAAATGTAAAATGGAGACGGCCAATTTCTGCGGGAAAATAGCCAAAGTACTAATCCTGGTTTGCGCTAGTAAGGATTATTTGGGTGGGTTTGGAATATCGATTATCACGCTGCACAGCAACAAGGCATTTCGATCAAGTTGGTGTGCTGGCCCTCGAATGCGTGTCTGTCTGGCCGCCGGCAAAGAACGTTCGCTGAAAATGACTGCTTAAGTAGTATAATATTCTAATTTAAGGTCTTTGTAACTCCGAACATATTCTGTAAAAGTATGTGCGAAAAATCCTTCCTCAGTCATTTTATATTTACTTGCATCCTTAAAATTGCTGATCGGAGAAACAGGATCTTTCGGTTTCAAGGAGAGCTGTGATTATAATATTTTAAACCGTTGCATATGTCTTAAAGCAGCATCATAATCGCCTACGTTTATTAATGCTGTTTGTAGAGTATGCAATGTACTCCACATATACAATGCTCAATTTTATGAGTGGTTCGTGGCATCATCTCAGAAGCACAAAGAATCTTATGGTAAGCCCTAAATGGGAGGTGCACGGCTTGTCGATTTGGAACAGCAGACGAAAGGGAAACATCGAATAGGGTTCAAAATTATTCGGGAATTGAGGACCTTTTTAGGACCGGAAAACACTCTTCTTGGGATGGAAAATTTGAGGATTTGATTTACTGCAAAGTTAATTAAAGAAACTTGTTTTTGTGCATGCTTCCTATAAACTGTGTGCGGCTTTATAACGACGTCGAGAATAAGTGAAAAAAGTGTGCTACTTAACCAGCCACTTTGGACGAGTGTGCTTTTACTTGCGCTGGAAATAAGCGCATTAAAATTCCGGCATTCCGGCATGACTGAAATATCTTTGGTATTATACTACATGGTTACCAATATAATGCCCCACTTAGGTGCCCCTTTCCAACTAAAATAATATTTCAGAATTTCACTCAGTGCCTCATGCTGTGCATTTGGAGATTATTCATGTATGGTAAGATTTTACATGACAGCAAAGACGCAACTACTCCAACGTATACTCCAACGAAGTTAGTCAAATTTCAGACCGCTTTGTTGTGCGTGTATGCGATCTCTTCGCGAACACTAGAATCCTTGATTAGATGGGGGTAGATGCTGTCAAACGAAGTCGTTATATTGTCGTCTCATTTGAAGTCCGTTAAATGAGAAGAAAGGGTGTTAGCAGGGGAGTCATTGTCCAGTAGTTGACAGAATGTGCGAGGGCGCAAGATTCGCCTTTGAGAAATAGTCCGTCAACTATATTGCGGTTTGTACTTCACAGTCACCTGACAAAAGTTCACGGCTTGATTCTTGTCGGCGAGGTAAGCAGATGCAATAAGGGACAGTTTTGATCTGGACCAGTTTACTAGGAAACTTCTGTGATGAGAGAAGCCAGATCCTGGCAGGGGCTGGTCTGTGCCGCTTGCACCAGCTGATAGACAAATTAACCGAATGATAATATTGAAGTCAGTGAGCTGTGGATGATGCAGCGGCTAAGACTCAAAGCTTCGAGAAAGGGGTTCAAGTAAACGCAAAGCCAACTGTCTCTAACCTATGGTAGAGGTACCCTCTCAGTATTCCTCACTTCAGCCTCTTGCTAAGAGTTGCCCGATTACTGCATATTTACTGATTTAAATAGCTTCTGATTTCTTAAACATATTTTCAAGACTTTTCACAACGTGACCTCACGAAAAGTGTGTCGGAAGGAGTGAGTTTCCGTAGCGACTGATAATAGGCATCGGACCTCTGGCACGTGAGCTTGGTTTTAAACAGGATGTTTACCTGTCTCACCAGGTCTGCTCGCATTTGTATGCAACCCCATGGCTTTCAACCATATGTACCTATGTGTGTGTGTGAAGAGTCTTCCAGGGAAAACCCTATATACCAGCAGTTTGAGTTCATCAGGCGATACACTCCTTTACCACGCACCCACTGCCGAGCGGTGTCGCTGGTCGCACATAGTCCTCCGCTCGCATGGATGCGGTTTTGGTCATGACCAGGTTCGGCATATGAGGGACTGCGGTGATCATAGAAGAGGAGTGGGGCTGCCTACGTGGCAGCGGACACTGGACAAGCACATCAACCCAAATCCTAAGTGGTTGTATGTGCGTGTGTGTGCGCGCGCCTGTCTTTAGCACCCAAAGCACGATTTTAGACACCTCCATTGGCCAGTACTTACGGCATGGACGGCAGTACTGATAAACAACTGTGGTCGTGTAGCATACAGCCAGTCCTGGCACAGTCCACGATAAGAAAATTGGGTTGAATGGAATTAGGCACTGTTCTGAGAAGAGCCAGTGAGACCTACTGAATAAATCGGTCCAAAAGGTTACATTGAAAATTAGTTGCATATTAAGGACAAGCCGCATTTAAGACAAGGAAGGTTGCGTGACGTGAGGAGTTAGATATCTGAAAATAGAGAGGAAGCGACAGAAAAGTGGGCTCAAATTTATAGCTCGATAAGGGATTAGAATTGACAGTTTTGTTTAAGTTGAACTATGAGGGGGCAAAAAACAACTCTGTGGAGGCAAGTACCCGCCAGAGAGGAGTACAAAACTGCCATAGCGAAACACTGTGGGGATTTCTGATTATCCTTACATCGAATGAATTTCAAGCTAATATTTAAGCAGAAATTGTTTTGTTTGGCGTGCACCTGTGCAAGCTTCATAAACAGCCCTTTTTCCTACATTGGGACCGATATTTATGCAAATCTGCAGGTCTTCGAGCAAAACCGTTGTTGTCTTATCGAAATTTTGCTCTAAAGAAGTGTGCGCTTGCCAGTAGTAATGAGGTCCCAGGTGATGCATAAGAAGCTTGTTTCGGCTGACATTCCTTCTTAAAAGGCAACCAACGGAAAACTGTTTTGCCATCCTACGGGATAGGCTAGTATTGCAAACCATGGGAGAAATCTGGGTGTTTAACGTTAAATATCTCTGGCGAAGTGTTCGACTAACTGGCTTCCTTTAGCTTCCTTCCCTTTATATCCGACTACAATGAAGTTCATGCAAAACGTTATGAATTTTGCTAGGAAAGGTAACTTGCTTTTCAATAACGACGTTTCGTTTTCTATTCTACGTTCATTTTTCATCTTTTGATATACTGAACTTCGAGCTGCTTGGGGACGCTGGGGGAGGGGGGGGGGCAGAGAGGCTGTCAAGCAGTTAAGTAAATCTGGGTAAACCGTCGTTACACAACGGATATCCAGCACGGTGTTTATTCTGTGCCAGGCAGCGGACTGATACGATTATCCTCAAACGATTTTCCGCTTTTATAGGTTTTGCCAGCATACAAACAACCCATAAAAGTCATTCCAAATCCCGGAGGCATTGACGAGGGGCGAAATAAGGCGGGGGTTCCGGGCACCCTCGCACTAAGTAGCCAAACTAGCCGCTTAGACCCGTTTACCCTTTAACTTTACTTAATCCCTTAAATGTATCCGTTGATAATGGCAGATTTATATTTCCTGTGGCTGGTAGTAATAAAGTTTCCTGCTATTAAAATCTCGGAAAATATCTATTTAACTATCAGTATGCTCTTTCCGCAATGTCATTTTCAAGTGGACCATGCCTTTTGCACTTGCAGCGGCTGCCTTACCAACAACGGGCAAGAACCTAGTAAAATTGATTTTTGTTGATGAGGTCGGTTTATTTACCATTTAGCAATATAACTTATCGATGGCGTTTTCTCTCCGATTTCTCCTTATAGCGAGGCGAGCGCTGCTTTAGTGTCGATTTCCCTGCCCCGGGTGTATGACACGGACAGTCCATTGCTGGGTATTTTCTTGCCTGAATTGTCTTTTAATTCGTGTGGGGTTGATTCGATTTGGCCTGAACCCACAATAATTACCCGAGCTTCTTTTTGGACTCCAAATTAAAAGTCATTTGACGGTAAAAGAGACTTCGTATGCGAAGTAAATCCAAACATCTGGGAAATGCTAGGATCGAATTTCATGAAGTCCCCGAAAACAATCCAGTTTTAGGTCATTAATTCCCCGTCGTCAGGTAGGACTGAGCACCGCGAAAACACTATTGCACCCCTTCCCCTAATGAAGGAAGTGAAGGCGATATTATTTCGAATTGCAATGGCCAACTATCCCTGAGGACAAATTCAAATACCATTATGGCACTGTAAGGTACAAAAGTTGTAAAATTGGTAGAATTCCTCAGAACCTTAATGAGTCACCTGAGTAGTATTTATACGGACTATTCACTTGCTTTTAAAATGCATATTCTTTCTTCGGAAAACCACGTGAAAAGTTGTTTGCATTCCATTTGAAAGGAATAATAAGATTCTGAAAGCGATTGATTTTAGGAGAGTTTACAGAACCGCGAGTGTTAGAAGATCAGGCTAACGAAGACCAGGCACTGCCACAGAAAACTCGAGATTGCGTTTTAAAAAGAATGAAAATGGTTTCCCTGAATTACTAATAAGGATAGTTGATCTGGAAAAATTCAATATCTCTTTCCCTCCAATAAATCTGTTGAGTCCAAGAACTTTGGACTATTCTGCAAAAACATTGTAATTAATGGTACCTTTCGTAAGCATCTACATTTTTGCGGTTAATTTTGAATAGTATTTTAGGAAGCTTGTGTCAGGGGTGGAAACCAGACCCTCTTTTAAGAATTTTTCCAAAGAGATAATCGCCCATGCCAGAAATAAAACAGGCCGAGAATTGATTGAAGCCTGGACCTCGGATGGTAACTCAGTTAATCGATTAATCGATGAGGCACCGGAGCACAGAGTCCTGCGCAGTCACATCCAATCTTGCGCCATCGATCGATGACTGGCTAACACGCCCTATAACTGTAGCTTGTTCTCTTGTTGCTACTACTCCTGAACGAGTTCAAAACCACAGAACAATAAGCAGAATGTTCTGATGTTCGAACGCCCTTCGTCTTCATTTATAGATACAACTGGAACTCGAACTTTCGCCTTCATTCGAGAAAACATAATCGCAAACATGTTCTCTCTAAAAAGTTATACCCTCGCCTAATTGCTCTTAAATTTAAAGGGGCTTTTATTGCGACACTCTCAATTGCAACTAATAGGGATCCGGAAGCCTTTGACCACACCTATAGTCTATGATCCAACTCATGAAACTCGATGACAGAAACTGATATGATGATTTTTAGGCACCTAAAACGTTTCGCATTTTGCTCATTCGCCTAGTACCTTCCGGATATCATATAATAGAACCCAAATGTATGCAAAAATAACGAAAGAGAAGGTAAGGTTCGTTCGTCTGTGGCAAAAACTTATCAGTATTTTAAAAGAAAGTGAAAAACTGACCAAAAGTGCCATTCTTAGCTTTATCGTGCATAAAGGTAAAGGATGCGGCCATCAGTCAGCAAACTACTCTATTAGAATACTTTGTAAATGGGTTACATATCTGAAAAGTTGTTCGATTAATCAAAAACATATTCGCCTTTGGCTTTTGTTGTGGACGTTACTTTATTTCAGCAATGAGGTTCCACGTTTGGGCGAGTCTTCAAATATAATCCAAACGGTCATCTACATGGAAAAGAACGCCCGACATTTACTACTTCGATAAACGCTTTTCAGTGAATATCTTATTTTGAAAGTTTCGACAAGCACAGCACAAAACTTGTCCTTGTAGGTAATCTACTGAAAGCACTGGACATCGTAAAGCATTCACATAGATTTCAAGGATACCCTGGAAATCAACCGGCACCGCCGTCAGCAAAAACCGCACATACATTTACGAACAAAGGCTTATTTAATATTCAAAAATGTTATGTCTACGGTAACATCTTCTAAGTCTGTTCAAATCTAATAGCCAATGACTGGCTCGCCAACATGCGACCTGATGAAACCTTTTATTTCTAAGGTGTCTCCACCAACAAATTCCAGTCCGCCTTGATTTTATCAACCTCAACTCGAGCAATACAAAAAAGGGAAAGTACGTTGATTTTGCGCTACAAGATCTTGAAACACATGACCACACATGGCGCGCTCTGCCTTGTGCTATTTCTCACACAACGTTAATACCTGGAAAATATTTAGTGGAAGTGTACGTGAAAAGGCTTTTCTAGACATTACTGAACTTATACCTTATTGTTTTGCCAGTTTTCGCATGAACAGGCACCATGCATTTCAAAAATTTAGTCTACCCACTAAACGTAAATTTTCGCGCTCTCGGCATTTTTACTTTTCATGCTTAAACTGTTATTTCCAATCAACGGAGTAGTAGCTGAAATGCCTAGTTCGCCTTTGCATCTGACTGAAGGTTGTTCATGGCTCAGGCGAGCTACAATAATAAAGAAAATTTTTTCACGTCTGTGTCGTAAAAGAATCGTATTGGCCAGATACTAGAAATGTCCACGGACCTTGCATATCCCATTTTACAGTCTTCTCTTTCGGTATTGACCAGAGAGGTCTGACCAGTAAGTAAGTAGTCTCTAGCTCATCAAGCCATATTCGTGGGAACTACAGAACTCGCGTATGCCCCAAATCGGTCCTAAATAAAAAAACCATCCGATATATTTCGCTAAATAGCAGGAAAACAGAAATGTATTGCAATTCTGCAGTCAACTTCGGGTAGCCGATGCAATAATAACCGCTCTTAGTCTTTGTCATGCGAATAAATAATGAAGGAAACGGAACATTCACTCGCCGGGGACATTGGGCTTACCTGCTGGATGGTTGCAAGTTGAACGCTGCAGGACGGCAACACATCCTCAAGTTCGATGAGGTTGAAATCCTTGGAAGGCTTAGCCATGGACTGGAGTGGGAGCTCTCAGTCAGGATTATCAGGTCAGGAGTCGATGTATGGAGGCGATGACCACCCAAAAGTCCTCAAGTCCCACCGGTTTCACAGGGCGACAGTGATGACAGTTCGACCGCCGCGTCTGACGATGCCCACCCCGCGTCCACAGCGAGGCGAGGGCAGACACGGTGACTTGTGCGTGAATTAAATTATAGTGGTAGTAGACTTGCACAGCATCTACCGAGCTATCTCCCCCATTTTCCACCTGGGCCCGACGTCTTGACATGGTCAAGAATAACGGAGGCGGGAGAGGGCGCAGGTGGTTAGCACGGCAGGACCCGCGCCTGAGCGTACCACACACCCCCTGGTCCATAATAACCAACTGACCAGGGTTTTAACCAACAACAGCACAACAACGGGTCAGAAAGGCCAAGATGGCTGGGCAACCATCCACACGACCTGCATACCCAGCGGGAGAACAAGGGCATCTACTGGCAGGGAACCAGGTGCCAAAGAACTGCCAGCGCATACCAGACTGAGAGGGCCACTGTTTGCTAAATAATGGCATAGCAGACGTACACAATCCTTAAAGCCCACAAGGGTAAAACTCAGCCCTGCATTTAGCCTAGGCCACCACCTTTCAGTCAGTCTTCGACTGAAAAGTGCTTCTCATACATGCCAATTTGACTTTTGTTGCCGACGATGTTCACCGCGTGCTCCACAGCGAGATGAGAGCAGGCACGGTGACTGGTGTGTGAGTTAGTTTATAGTGGTAGTAGACTTTCACAGCACATATCGCACTCTTTCCTTCCCCACCACCTGGACCCGGTGTCAAGACAGAGTCAAAAAGACCGGAGGCGGGGGAGGGCGCAGGTGGATGGCACGGTCAAGCTCGCACCTTGGCGCTCCACTCCACACACACAATGGTCCACACGGCAAATGAACAGAATTTTAACCAAAAAAGTGGGGGCGGCAGAGGTCCTGATGCGGGCGACGACTGCCGGCAACCGTGTTTGCCATTACACCCCGGAATGTTGAAATCTGTTATGTTGCACATTCAGAAAGAGCTTGGCAGTATTTCAAATGGTCCTCGTGTTTGTCTTCCCAGTTTGCCGGGTTGATCTGTATACGCTTCAGAGTGTCATTGTAGCGCTGGACATGACCTCATTGCCGGCGGGAGCCTGTGACAACATCTCCGTAGAAGAGTCCTTTGGATATCTCGTCGTCCACCCGCACGAGGTGGCCGTCCCAACGCAGTTTCAGTTATCTCAACATAGCGTAGATGCTGAGGATTCTCGTCCGCTCCATTACATCCGTGTCCGAGATTCCGTCTTGCCATGTTACCTTCAGTATCCGTCGAAGACAACTGCGGTGGAAAGAACTGAGTCTTCGCGCTTGTTTCTTGTACGCCATCCAGGTCTTCGCTCCATACAGCAGCGTCGGCAGGATGACCGCCTTATACATCTTTAGTTTGGTATTGAGATGGAGACTGTGACGGTTCCAGACGGTGTTTTGCAGACAATCGAAGACTTGGCTGGCTTTGGAGATCCGGCAGGCTATTTCATCGTCGATCTTGATGGAGCGCGAGAGGGCGCTGCACAGGTAGGTGAAGTTGTCCACGACTTGCAGTTGGGGGTCGTTCACGCTGCTTCGGGGTGCAACGTAGGCAGCATGGGGTGTCGGTTGCTGCGTGACCACCGTTTTCCCTGTGTTGATGACCAGGCCAAATTTGTCGCAGACGGCGGCAAAGTTGTCCATGCTCTTTTGCATGTTCTCTCCTGAGGTGGCGTCGAAGGCGCAGTCGTTGACGAAAAGAAGTTGGTGGATGGTGGTCGTGGATGCACGCGACGGGAATAGCATCCGCCACTGATTGAGGTAGAGGCCGTCCATCCCGTAAACGATGCGGATCCCAGGGCGTTCGTCACGGTAGGCGTCCATCAGCATGCCAGAGAACATAAAACTGGTGTGCGCGGCCCTGATGGTTTCGTTTAGAGAGGGCGGGAGGCCGAGGTCGACGTTGGTTTCCACTTGCGGCAGATGGAGGATGGCGGTGTCGGAGATGGTGGAGGAGCGGCTGAGGACGCCTCGGAAGTGCTCGGCCCATCGCTGAAGAATTCGTGTCTTCTCTGTGAGTAGCGTACTGCCGTCGGCGCTGAGAAGAGGTTCGGTTGCTTTAGTTGACGAACCGTAGACAGCTTTGGTCGCAGCGAAGGAGTCCTTCCATTTGTTGCGGTCCGCGTACCCTTGGATCTCCTCGGTTTTGCGAGTCGTCCAGGCGTCCTGCACCTCGCGCAGCCGCTGTTGCACAAGGCGGCGAATACGGTAGAAGGCTGCTTTATTGTCGTCGAAGTAGGCTTTGTGCAGGCGCTTCTTCTCGGCGAGCAGGTTGCCGATGGCTGCGCCGTTGCTACTGAACCAGTCCTGATGTTTTCGTCGTGCGTGACCGAGGACAACCAGGGCCGTCGACTGGACTGTGTCGCGCAGTTGACACCATCGGTTCTCCACGGAGGTGTTCTCGTCAGCGGCAGCGACGGCGGCAACGGCGGCAGCGACTGGATGGTTGTCTAGTCGTTGAACTAGCTCATCGTTAAAATGGAGATGGTGAGCAAGCAGCGACAACAAGGCAATATTCAGCTTACCTGAGGGTCGCTTACTTTGAGGTCTCCTGCGAAGCTGTAGACGAATCCGCATCTTGGAGATGACGAGACGACGGTTGGTCCACCCGTCGGCATCCGGGATCGCCTTTGTCACCAGCACGTCCCACCAGTCTCGCATCCGGACAATGACATGGTCCAGCAGGTGCCAGTGTCGCGACCGAGGGTGCATGTGGGTGGCCTTCTCTCGCATCGGGAGGCGGAAGAATGTGCTCGTGTGGATGAGTCGGTGTTCGCCGTAGGTTCGTAGAAGGAGGAGGCCATTGTTATTGGAGCCGTCGAGACCATGGGAACACAGCACTCCTCTGCAGGCAACATGGTCTGTGCCTGTGGGGATGTTGAAGTCACCAAGGACAGTCAGCTTATCCGCCTTCAACCCAGAGGCCAGGAGAGCGTGCAGGTCCCTATAGAATTTGTTCCTCGCCTCGTCAGGATCGATTATCGGGGTGGGGGAGCGTAGACGCGGACGATTGTGGCAAATTTGCCTTCCGGGAGTGGCAGGTGGAGGATCATCAAGCGATCGTTTATGCTCCGCGGCAGACAAGGCAGGCATCCCACGATGTCGTTGCGGATGGTAAAGACGACACACGCGTCCCGTCGTTCTGCCTTTTTGCGGCCACTCCAGAAGAAATTCGTGGAGTAACTTGTAAGCCAGGAGAACGGTGATATCAGAAGTAAAGTTGAAACAGCTTGCGGCATTAGTTGCATCCTCCCTTTCTTGGGAATCGTGTGAATCTAACGTAGTGTGCTGCACAAAATAAGTAGAGAGGCCACATAAACTGCCGGAGAAGGTCCAGGAGGTTGGTAGGATCCTCGACCGCACCCAGAGGGGTCGACGAGATCATCTCACCGGGAATTCGGACGGTGGCACCAAACGCCAGTTCAGCGGCGGAACGGTTAAGGTCCCACTCGGAAGTGGGCCGGATGCTCAATAAGACCATGGGGAGGTGGTCCATTCAGTTCCCCGGATCGTCTGTGGCGAGTAGGAAGGTTTGAAGCTGGCGACGAAACCGCTCGACTATCCCGTTGGTACAGTGCGTGACCGATCTCATGTAATGTTGGCCAAAATCGTGGTATGCGTTTCCGATTAGGAAGGATTACTTAAGTGGGATTGTTATAACTGATTATCATGCAACGTACCCCTATAACATTTCAGACTCGCCAGGATGTCGGCCTTCGAATGCGTTTCTTTCGAACCTTCTGCAAAAACTACACTCTGCAAAAAATGACTACTTTGTAGCATGCATTTTCCTATTGATTTTCGATGGTCTTATAAGCTGAAATATATTTCACAGAAAACATGCACAAAAATATGCTTTCTTTTGCTCATTTGGTAGCAAATCACATTGTCTTCATATTTTATGTCAGAAGAAAGTGTGTATTTTGGTTTTAAAAAAGTTTCCCAGCTCCCGAATAATTTTTCGCCTGATCTGCCATTGCATCAGCGTTTTGTAATTACAGTCTACGAGGTGCATGCTTTCCGCCTACGGAAAATCATATATTCCTCTATGCCTTTAAGAGGATACCACATAGGGTTCATGAAATCTTGCAATGGATCCGGACTGCGTTGTACATTTCATGAGGAGCGTTAATAACCGGACATGTGCGGTCTTGCATGCATTGACATCGCACGGTCTTAAAAGTCTCATAATTATAAACTTTTTAAAACCTAAATACACACTTTCTTCGGGCATAAAATATGAAGACAATGTGATTTCCTACCAAATCAGCAAAAGAAAGCATATTTTATGCATGTTTTCTATAATATGTATTTGAATTTATAGGATCATCGAAAATCAATAAGAAAAATGCATGCTACTTAAGTAGTCATTTTTTACCGAGTGTGGTTTATGCAGGAGGTTATTGAGAAGTGAATTAGAAAACCGACATCCTGGAAAGTCTGAAATGTTATGGGGTTATGTTGCACGGTAATCAGTATAACAACCCCACTTAAGTAATCCTTCCTAATCGGAAACGCATTCCACAGTTTTGGCCAACATTTCATGAGATCGGTCACTCACTGTAGGTGTGTGACAGGCCGTCGTGCGGATGCGTGTACAGTCCAAAAAGGAGTGAAGAGACTGGCAAAGTTGAGATTCAGGCTGGACGTTGCGGTAAGTCGTACTGGTGGAGGCAGCACAAAAGATGGCAACCCAACGAGTGAGGAACTCTTTGACCACCGTTGAAGCCCCGACATCAGGCAGAGGGATAGCTTTAGGCCCGCGGGTGGAACGATCCACGCAGTTGAGGAGATAGCAACGGCTGTTGGACAGAGGCAGAGGGCCTACAATGTCCAGGTATACGTTGCTGAACCTTGCACCAGGGCCGGGAAATGTGCCGTTGGGGGCCCTGTTATGTCACTAGACCTTGCTCCGCTGACAGCCGAAAATATCCCGTGTCCATGCTTTCAGACGTGATATGGCCGGCGGTAATCTACCGTAGGTTTTCATGAATGTCCGAGGCATCCATTTTTTCTCAAACTTTTTCGAGATCTGTCTCGGTTCACGGTTCCGGAACGCCTGATATGATCTAAGACGGTGATGCAGAGGCCAATTCTTATTTTCTGCATTTTCCCGAAGTCGGTGGTCTGTGAAAATCATATAAGTTTTGGTAGGGGGCGCTCACCGATCGTTCTTACGGAACTCACTCGTTCCGTGGTGCCTTACGGGCTCTCTCTCGAGCCCAACCAGCAGCCGCACAGCGGTGAGCGCCCCCTACCATTCTATATTCCCTATCGAAACCGACAGGACAACGGGCTCGTGGCCCAGTGGTTAGAGGCGTGGACTTCTAACAGGTCGCGAGTTCGAGCCTCGGGTGTTCCACACTTCGGGTCTGGGTATGACTGGCTGACGACGGCTAATAAGCCAGAAATGACCATTCCAGTCTCCCTCGTCTTTGTCGGTAATAACATACTGCAAATAAGTTATTCCACACTTTTTTTCGGATTTTTACTAGATCTCAAAAAGAGGTCCGTGCATTCAGTGCATATGCTAGGACCGAGTGCTATTCTAACATAGATTTTGCCAGAAACATTAAGAAGAGAGTTCTCCAATCCATGGTAGATTTGCAACCAGCGTTACTACCAGAATTTTAAAGCCCAATTTCAAATTTGCCAATTACGGTTATATGTCGCGACTTTGAGTTAATGGGGAAACGAAGGAAATTAACCTGGATCACCCGCAGGGCTGTAAGTCGTCTTTTACGCAGCATATTCGTATTCCTGTGTGGGGAGTGGGAGACGCAGGGCTGTGGCCGACCGAGCATAAGGCCTCTGTCCCTGCACGCCACAATACGACTGGTCCTTCTCTACCGACAGAACCAGAGCTTTCGCATATGTATGGGGAAATCCACTTCAAGTGCTCTATCTTGACGGTCGCAGTGTTTACCGGAATGGACAACCGGGCAGAGCATAGCCTCGTAGAGCCATGGATGTGAGGTAGGTGCCAGCATACCATATGCGACGCACATCAAGACCTGTGGAACAGCCTGTCCCATGCACGCCAACCATCACCCACCGAGGTATACGCAGTACCCTTAAATATCAGCCACCACATCTGCTACACCATCGTGAACAACTGCTCTTATCTTGAAAGTATAAGAGCCAAATAGAAAATTCATGACAAAATTTATGAAGCAAGCTAGGTATTCATTGGATTTCACTCCTCTGTATGGCATCACCAGGACATTCTTAACAAAAGGTATGCAGGACTGTAGTCTTGGCAGACTCTCTGTACGAGGCGGGAACCGGGATAGTTGGTCAAAACCAAGCGCGGGAGCTCAACTATTGGCCTTTATGACGTTTTTAAATGACGATAAAGTGAAATAGCGGGCGCAGACCTCGGCAACTCAAGTCCTTAGGTTACCCAGCGTCCTCAAAACTATGTCCAGCTCTCTGGGGGATGGTGCTTCAGCTCGTAACTAAAAACCTCCCCTGCATATATCACGGAGAGCCACTGCTGTACTCGTTACTTTTAGACCGCAGCCCAATGAGCGATCAAGCCCGTCCCTTTTAGAGCGACAATGTGTTTATTTGTGGTTATTTCCTGCTTGTATATTCGCTGAAGAGTCTCCACTCTAATAAATAAAGCTTTGGCTTCATATACTTATCAAATGCGAGGGGCCGTGAGTACGCAAGTATTAATTAAGTGAAGACCACCAATTCTCACGAATGGAGACGGATATACGAGTTCCAGACTCATGTTACAAAGAAGATGAACGTGCGATCACTGGAACAGTAAGTTATCAGCCTGACTTTTGGACTCGTACAGGAGCCTATCATCAGGAGCTATGCGAGTGCAACAACAAGTTAACAGTTTCGTAATCATCAAACCATAAAGGAGAGGAAGTGGTGAGGGAGGGGTAGTGTCCGTGACTGGACTGGGTTCACACCGCCTAAATCAGCGGTCTCAGAGTGTGATGAAAATGAGTTTTTTTGGGGAAGGGGGTGGGAACGGGGCAGAGCCATTTGACCGAATGGGGAGCGCGTGATAACAGGGGTAGATCAACGTGATCGTTGGTGGGGTTGCTGTCCGACACCGTTTCCAACAGTTCCGCGCAGTCTTACTGCTGGTTCCCGCCACTGTCCGTGTGCTCGGGAATTTGAACCTGTGGCCTCCCTCCAGCATGTGAGTAACGACTTCGGACAGTGGGTCACCTCTCCGGACGGCCCGTTTGTGCTAGCGGATTCACTAACCGAGTCGTCGTCCTATACAGCCTTATAACAGCAAGGACAATTGTGGCATGAGATTTGAAAAAGTACGCCCGATCCCCCACCTGCTGCCGGTGGACTTTTCGGCTGCATGTTTCTATTACTCATGGTAGCTGCCGGAGGATGGGCCACACTGACGCTAAATTATGCGACAGGACGTTCTGTTGCCTCTGATACGTTCTTTACATACGGCAGCGTTTTGGTGGTCCTCTTCCTTCAGTTCTTCAGGGGCGCACATGAAGGCAGCGGCCAATTAAGTTGGTTGAGTAGCCGTCCCTTACTAATTGGTTCCGAAGTTGCCTTAGTTCTTCTACTCGTCCCTTTGGTTCGTTATTGTGTGCTTTTACCCTTTGTAAGAACGCCCTAACACAGCCGCGTTTGTGCACCGTCGGGTGGTTGTTATGATAGTCGAGGACCTGGGTTATGTCAGTTGCCTTTTCATACGCTGTGGTAATAATGTCCCCACTGAGTCTGCACGTGATGAAAACGTCAAGGATGGGCAACTGTTCGGCCCTCTCTTCTTTTTTGAACTGAATTTCAGAGAAGATGCCATTTAGCAGGTTCGGAAAACCTGATAGCCTGCCCTCCGAATTATAAAGCATGTTTCGTCCACGTATCGGCGTCAAGATACAGGTTCATAGTAGTTGAAGGCGACCGTTTCAGCTCTTGTTGGACCGATTTTTTTAACTAGGCTGGATATTGCAGGATCCATCGGAGTTCTTTTGAATTGCTCATACGTCCCTCCATTGAATAAGAAAAAAATCCTTCTTAGAATGCAGAGATTTGCGTAAGACGCTTGATTTCTAGAGGACCTTTGATTAATCGCACTTCTGTTCAAAAGGTTTGCGTAGAACATTGCACGTCAAATCCGAAATTCCAGCTGGCTAAAAGGGCAATTTCGTTGACTAAAAGTGAACTTTTTCCCAGCCGGTTTGGAGACAGTTTGGAACGCTCTGGCGAAGGACTTTTTGGCTGGTCTGATTCGTTACGAGGTTTATTGATTCTAGCGGTAGCATGGAGGGCTAAAAACAATGTGTTTCTAAATTAACTGAAAACGCTTTTCGACTCATGATATATAGTTCTGTACAGTGGCTATTGTCCGCGAGATGGGGGCCGTTTCCTCTTGGGGAAATTCCCCTTATGTAGTTATGTGGGAGATTTGATGAACTTTTTTGTGGTGGCAGGGAGAACTTCCACTAAAGACAAATTTTAAAAAACCTCACTGCAAATCTGCAATAAGTACAAAAATCAAAATCTATTCGATATTCCCTTGACAAGATCTAGCAGATGCTAAAATGAAATTGACCGTTGCGCAGGAGACCTTTCGAGTATGATTGGCATTCCGTATGAAAGTGGTAAGAAAAGTTGCGCCCAATGCTGGGTTTTAATACCGCCACAAGATTTTATATTATACCATATTAAAAATCGGAAAGGCGCTGACTTCTGAGACTGTTCGTTCTTACTTCCCCATTCGTGTCAACTTTAGCAGCAGAGTTCGCATCTCAACTTTCGCTTTGCTGAAGCACAACGTTGCTGTCCACGTGGCCATGCAAGATGGTTAAATTTTATTCGGAGACTGCACAGTGTCGTGCATGTATTACGCGTCCATCGTCATTCGGCGCAGCGACTATAATGTTTACATATGGTGCGCTAGCGCTGAGAGAATGATGAATATCTTGATGTTCGCTAGTGCGGCGTGGATGCCCGGGTGAACGTCAAATGGTGCTGGTCAGTTGGGCAAACATGGGCGCTGATGTCTGTGCCCACAACACTGCCTATGATTGCAAATAAATCTTAAACACTGGTAAGGTTTTCGGTCAACATGAGCCTAGGGAACTATTTGACTGTTCTATGTACGTGTGGTAAGTTACCTAATTCATGAAATGTGCAGACATTGGCAAAAATAACTAATCAAACTGAAACCAGTCCGGGCGCATCTACCAGAACACCAAACTAGTACAGAACGATCTCCATTTGGATTAAATCACCAAATAAGTGTTACAAGTACTACTGTACTGATTTGAGGGAACAATTTTATTAAGAAAAAGGAAAATGTCGGAAGCCCGAACCTTCACTTTCTATGAGTAGACTGAATTCTTTAAATTAAAAATGACTGTAACTTCAAAAGCTGACCAAAATGACGTTTAAAAAATCACGTTTGTATGCAATTCCATTAAACATCCTCCAAGTTCTAGTTTTATGTGAAGTCTAACAAAAGACCAAGTCCGTAATGTCGGGTAATGTCTTTCATGTACTTGTTGTTCGATATCGTGTATTTTTTCGTATTTGCATTGTTGAAGATGCGGTTTATTAAAACAAAGAATACTGCGCTTGAGCTTGCTGACAGAGACGTTTCAAGAAAAAGTACTCCCATAAAGTCGCATGTTGACAGGTTATTCAGTGACTGTTAAATTTAAATTAAATTTACAGATGCAATCGTAAATATACCATTGTGCGTAAATTAAGAGAAAGTCTCTTCGGCAAATTTATATGCCGTCTTTGCTAAAAGTAAAATAAGCTGAGATGCATAAACTAAGTGTAGGACAGCTTTTAACGCCGCAAATTACCCAATTATAGGATAACGTAAATATGATCGTCTTCAAAAGAAGACATTCACGTTTTATAGGGCATTATTTGTTACCTAAGAGACAATTTGTTTTATCGAAACTCATCAGATCAAACAAACGAATTTATGACTGGCCAATTATTTAAGGCCCAATATAAGTGACAACAGAAAAAAATGTGATTCAACGAAAAAATAATGAAGGACAATAACATATACGGCGTATTATTACTTCATGATTGTCATTTTGCAGGATTGTCGTAAGTCGGGAGGACATAGAAACTATTAAGTTGTCTATGTTGGTTTGGTCTATACAACTACTAAGTACAAAATCCAATTTTTTTCTGCACCGAGAGGTTTTTTCTTGTCTGGCTTCAGTTTCTCTTGATTATTCCAAAGAAATTTACTATGAGATTGAGGTCAGAACTGTTGGCAAGAATAGATATGCTTCGCAGGCCGCAGGTGAAAAGGTTGGCTGTGACCTAAAAATGGATTATAGTCGCAAGTTAAATTAGCATCATACCTTATCTGGGCGGAAAACAGGGGCATTATCCTGCAGGATTACAGTGTTCGATTGACGTCTATAAATGCCATTGAAACTGAAGGCATATTTTACGATCTATTGAACACTTTTCCACTGATGGCCTCCGTTATCGACAGCAAGAACGGTTGCTATCCGAATTTTATTGCCTTCCAAACCATGAGGATTTGACAGTTCTTGAAGGTTGCTGTCAATAAAGTGTGTTCTCGCAGAAAGTTCTTCCCACGTATAACAACCTGGCCCGACTTCGGAGGTTTGTCTGAAAATTAGATTTCGTCACAAAAGCAAACTGTTTTCCAGAATAAGAGCCTGTCATCAATATACAATGAAAAACGTTCCCTAGTAGGTTTTATTACGTAAAAACGGCTTTTTCATAGGACTTTGCTCATAGAGGTCTAATTATGCCGTCATTTTTTAAATCATGGTCGGAGAAAGCATTAGCAAATGTTCCTTGTGAATAACGTAAGGGGCATATAACAGTACTTTTTAGTGTACGACGCATAAAATCGTCGTCTCGCTAGCTCATGGAACATTGTGGTCCATATTGCTTAATTCTGGGCGCGGTTTCATTGGTAATATTTCTCCACACAGTGACCTGGCTAATGTTGAAATTATTAGTTAAAGACTTATGCGGTAGCCCTTCGGCTGCCAATTTTCGTATGCACTAAAAATCGGCAACTTCGTGGCACGGCGTGACACAGAAAAGTAACAGCGTGTCGCGGGTACTCATTACATATTTGTTAACGCCCACTGAATTTAGGCGTGGTGAAATAATCTACGGTCAAGCAAGTTTATTATTGCATTTTATGGAATAACAAGCCAAAAACTTGCAAAATAGAATTTTTCAAACATATTTCACGCCCACATTCTCGAAAACAATGCGATTTGACGTACCTGAACCCACCTGATTTTCGTGAAGGCAAAGGCCCATTTCCCGTTTCCAGAAATGATTTGCTTTAAACTTTTCTTGCTCGAATTAATTATCCTTTGTAAGCTCGAAGCCAAAAGCCGGCAGTTCTTCTTGTAATGTCCATCTGTAGCAAATCAGTAAACGAATGTATGAATATTTTGAAAATGGGCTAAATGTATTTGTAACACAATAAGACTTTTCCTAATGCCTGTACATCGTTCTTTCTTTGTAGAGAGACAGTTAGTGAATGCCCTGACCGGCCCGACCGAAACCGACACGGACGAATCGGACGCTTTGAACGGGCTGGAAGAGAAGCGCGGTTGGTTTTAGTTACCAAGAGGATAATAAATACGTTTCGGTCTACTCGCTTTCTTTTCCGTCGTTGGTCGTTTGTATGTCGTTTCCTGGTGCTCGCTGTTGCCATTAGTTTTGTCTGCCTTGTAATTCCTTCTTAGGAGCTAGTCTGACCTCGGTCGACAACCCACGCTACATACTCAAGCGTCATATAATAAAGGTGCAATTTTCGAGGTGAACAAACTTGATTTCCCCTTACTGAGGTTACGAAATAAATGGAAATATGTCTAATTAAATTGGATTGGGGCATTTTCAAAAACGAAGCTATGATCTCCTTAAGGCAATACATTAGAAATTGAATTTTAAGACACATTTTATCGATACATTCCAAGGTACTGACTCAGGTGTACCCCTGGATACGTAACACTTTATCGCATATGAGGACTGCAAATAATGGAAACAAGAAAAAACGGCGCGCGCACACACACACGCACGACAGTCAAGCTGTCGTGAGCAACGTTGTCCACCGTGTGCTCGGCAGCAGAATAGTGATGACAGACTTGCGAAACATCTACTGCACTCCCCCCCCTCCTCTTCCTTCTGAGCCCGCTGTCAAAACAGAGTCAAGAAGACCGGAGGCCAGAAAGGGTACATGCATCTAACACGGCGAAGACCCTCACCCAGGCGTACCACTACACCCCCTGGTACATAATGTCCACGGACCAGGATCTTACATAGGAGAGGGGTCCGGACCACACTGACTGGGAGTGATCTAGAGACCCCATTAGGAAGGAACCGTTGCAGACTGGCTATCAGTCCACCAGTCGGCAGCTCTACGCAAGCGCACAATTGGCCAACTGCGAGTTGACTTGGTTCGCTCTAACCTTTCCCGCTCACCAGTCGACGGTCCGAACCGGTCAACTAACTGATGCTGAGACTGAGAGATGTGGCTGACAGAGGTGAGAACGGCCCGTCTGCGCGTGCCACACACACGACCTGTCACGCCATACGCACACACCAGGAATTCACACACAAGGGGGTGGAACGTTCCGGTTTCACGTGCAGCAGCGAAACCACATTGAAAGATAAGCCGAAAAGCACATTTCCCACTTGAGCAAGTGGTGCCTTTGATGTGGGGTGTTGGAGGTGTTTGTGTTTGATGCATGTGGTAATGGGGGAAGGTGTGATGATGTGGTCATGTCTGCGGTGATTAATCGCAGTTTTTAAGAAACGCGCATTTGACCGAATAGGTCCAGGCAATTACTGAATGTGCTTGGACTGTGTGTAGAGTGAAGGAGGATGTAGCAGGTGTGTGTGGAGTCTCCAGACACTGTTTCACCAGTCCGTGAACGATGGATTTGCAAGTGAGCCACCGGGCCGATGCATGAGGTAAACATGCGGTGACAGTGTGAGTAGGAGTGGTTAGGTGATGTTAAGTCGGTTGCCGTTGTGGCGTTGTTAGTGGGGGTCGTGTTAGTCGATTACGAGTTGATTGGGCTGCAGATGGGAGAGTTACTGGACATGCAAGATGTGCTAGGCATGTCAGTGTTGCGATGAATTCCGCTTTTGTGGATACTTATGTGACCGAATATGCCCGTTCTGTGAACGAATGTGCGTAGACAGTGAGGGCGGATGCAAGGAGTGTATGTGGGGCTCCTGGCACTGGTGCGCCGGTCGCACTGCGATGGTTTCTTTGATATTCCAGTTTCACCCGACCGGTTCCTCTGTTCTCAGACTGATGCAAGGATTTTCTGGCAGAAGAACCAGCTCAAAATTAATAAACGGGGAACTTTTTCAAGCTGGCAATATTAGATCATTCGTTTGTGCATAACTAAATAGTGTTGGTAGCTGAGAAGAGTGGCGTGTCACGAAATGCCACAGTTGCAGCCCTGTAACCACGAACTTAGTGAAATGGAACTCGTTCATCTCAAAATATCAAAAGTTTGTGGAGAGGAACAAATTCTACACGTTGCATTACAAATATTCATGAGTAAAATCCGCCATTTATCCGTTTCAGCTGGCGTTCGGTTTGCCTGACACTACCACAAGTCCTGAAAACGTTTCTAAAAGTGTTTGCACGTCGTTCCAGCCCTACGTCTGAAAATGCCCTGATGATACGTGGCTATTGGCAAAGTGTTACATAAACCAATGTAGATGGCAAACCTTATAAGGTAGTTAGATATTTACGAAAAGTCGCAAATGAACAAAAAACCAACCCCACTACACCGAGAAAAACACCCAACTAAGTCATAAACTACCTTAGGTAAAAAGCCAAAACGTCTTATCCTTCGGGTAATTATAGCAAAACTACGCCCGCATTTTATTGCGTTCGATTGAAGGTTATGATCCATCACAGGTGTTATCGCCTGTTTGTGGCGCAACCATAGTCGATAACAGCTGTCTAATTGACGGTCTAAACTGATTCGCGAGGCTTCAAGCCAGAGGCTCTGTTACTGTTGTTGGGCTACTAAACTTAATTGCCGGCACGATTCGGTGACTTGCAGACTGAAATGTTCAGCATAACTCTGCCCACGTATTACCTTTCCGTGGGGACGAAAACCTGGAAATCAAGGGGTCAGGAAGGAGGAGGAGGAGGAGGAGGAGGGGAGACAGAATGGTGTAGGGTGAGCCGTAAGAGGCGTGAAAGAGGAACTGGAGACGTCCGGGGATCCTTACCCCTTGAGATATTGTCACCTTTACGCTCCACTAATCGCTCTGACGACATGGAACTACGTCTTCTCAACCCGCCACGCGACGTCCCCGAGGGAATGCCAGATCAGATTATATTTCCTAGTCGTCCGCTCAAACTGAAGTTAACTCTCAATTAGCGGCCTGCTAGCGGGACTCAAGTGTGATTAGTAATCCCCTTCCCACCCCGTGACAGGACCTGAGGGGTAGCGAGGCCGATATCCAGTTTCCTGTTGAGACTGGCTTCCTCACAGTCCGACTTGCTTCTGCCGGCCAAAGGACACGACACTTCTCACATAAGCACATTCAGTGACCGGAAAGAAAGCTGTCCCAGTGAATATCAACATTGAAATCAGTGGCTTTGTTATGAGATTAAGGCACGGCAGTTTTATGATCAAAAACAGTATAGTCCCACGTTTAGCATGAGAAAAAGTCAGAAAATTTTCCACAGCGACGACTCCTTATATCGCGCCCTAAAAAACAAAGACCACAAACGGCATCTAAACCTATTGATGTTATCAATAAATACCTCCAATACTGAGAAGAAGCATAAGCGACCCCTGGAACAAAGGCTTCCCTTCATCAAGAATTGCCGCCCGCTGGTGCGCTAATGGCTTGATGGCCAGCATGCAAGTTGTTAATCGCTAGCGTGATGATTGCTCGGCCATCTGGCTCACCGGTCTGTGCGCTCCCGAGTGGTTAATCACTTTGGCCAGACTGTCTCCGCATCGAATATGGTTTTGGGATGTCATTCCACTTGTTGAAAGACTGGGGTCCCGTGAACCATGACTCAAGCAAATCACGACTCACGCGATTACCATATCTCGAGAGAATTTTGTCCTCATCGAACTTGAATGTGTGGCCGGGTCTCGTCGAATGGGCCGCAACTTGAGATTTGGCGTCGTTTCTCCGCACTTCCGCCGCGTGTTCGGTGATTTGCGTCCTGAGCAGTCTTCCAGTTTCTCCGACGTAGTTGCTTTGCCGGCAACTGCAACAGATCCGGTAAACGACCCCAGATGTTTCTTGCCGTGGCAGTGGGTCTTTTGGTCTCATCACCTGACGCCTGATGGTGGCCTCCGGTCTGTGTGCAACTCCAACTCCAAGTGGTGCAAGAAGGCGGCTAACGGCCTCGGAGACGTTCTTGATGTACGGGATCGCTCGCCAGAATTTGGGGTCGGCACGGTTCTGTCTCTCGTCTCGTTTGCGCATATACCGGTTGACGAAATTGCGCGGGTAACCATTTTCTCTGAAAACTCGTTGAAGATATTGAGATTCGGCAACCTTGTCTTCCTGTTCACTGCAGTGCGTCTTAACACGCCGAAATAGCTTTCTTACACAACTGCGCTTGTGGCTGATTGGGTGGTTACCGTTGAAGTTCAGTATTTACGTCGTGTTCATCGATTTCCTGAACACCTTGGTCTTTAGGTCACCACAATCTTCGCGACAGACGAGGAAATCCAGGAAGGCCAGATGGTTATTTTCTTCCTCCTCCATCGTAAATTGTATGTCCGGGATGATGCTGTTGAGACGTTCATTGAACGTTAGTACCTGATCCCGTTCGATGACGACGAAGGTATCATCCACATACCGAGCCCAGACTTTCGGCCTGTGGTCCTAGAAGACCAGCGACTCTAACCGCTGTAGGACCGCCTCGGCTATGAGTCCCGAAATCGGCGAACCCATTGGTATTCCCTTCATCCGCTCGTAGATTGTACCGTCAAACATGAAGTACCTCCTGAGACGGAACATCAGGAGCTGAAGGACTTGAGCATGCCCGAGGCGATCCTCCGTTTCATCGTATTTGCTTTTTAAAAGTAACTCGACGGTCTCGACTGCCAGGTGCTGGGGGAGAAAAGTAAAGGGGGACGTGACATCAAAAAGTACCATGACCTCATTTGCCAAGAGACTTATCCCTTTAAGCTTCTCCACGAATTGTGTTGGCGAACAGACAGTGGTGTCCGGATCAGCGGTTAGAAATCTGAAACGCCGAAACAGCTATTTCGCCTTTGAGCGATACGATGGCCCGGAGAGGAGTGACCTTCTTGTGCACACTTGAGAGGTCATAGAACCGGCCCAAGGCCGCCTCTTGGGCTCTTGCCATGCGCCGGTCGGTCCGTGTTATTGCACCCGAGTTTTCTAATGCCAACAGTGTTGCATTAATTTCGCGTGTCAGCGTTTTTTAGGGGGTTGGTTTCAGGTGGGACATAAAACTGACGATTCCCCCAGTACGATTTTGGCCTTCTGGAGGTAGTCTGTCCTGTCAAATACGACGGTGGAACGCCCCTTGTCCGCGGGCACGATGACGACTGATCTCTTGCAGGTATGCAACTTCCTGGACGTTTAAGCATGATGCGCAAGGTAAGATAGCCAGAAGGCTAACCTAATCTCCAGATATTTCGAAGACTATGTATTGTGTGCAAACAAGCTGACTGAGTACAAACATTATTTTATATCATAACTCGGCTAGATCGCAGTCGGTAGCCAGGTCCCGTATTACAGGTGGCTGGGGGTTTGTTTACTGGGGCTATTTAGTCGGGCTGCATAATTAAATCTGCCCCATTTTGCTTCCGTTTCACGTTTGAGGAGAGGAGTAAGCTAAAAGTTAATGGTTTCCGATTTTCGGGTTCGGGTTATACTTTTAGGCTTAGGTCTTCGATTTACGGTCAGGGCTTGAGCGTACGATTAGGGTTCAGTATTACGGTTAGGTTTTTAAGTTACGATTGTGTTGTGTTTACGGTTGTGTTTACGATTTTGGTTAGGGTTAGGGTTGCCGTTAAGGTTAACGTTTAAGGTTAAGGTTGCGGTTAGGGTTAAGGTTAGGATTAGGGCTAGGGTCATCGTCCGCTTCCCCATTCCTGGCTACCAACTGCGATCTAGTCCATAGTTCTCTTAAAGATGAGTGCGTCGGGTGGCATTTCAAATCTTTCAGGGCTGGCGGACTAATCAGTGCCAACAAGTCAGTCGAGTTTTGCTGTCTTTGTCAATAGCATTTTCAAAAGGATGATATCTTATTTATTTAAGACAGGTAAATATGGTCAGAAGCAAGACAGTATGATCAAAAGTCCTGAAATATGTCAGTTAAAAGAAAGTGCAGTAAGATGCCGCTGACGTTATGTTTCCGCGCACTGCGTTGAGTGTATAACACACTATGTCATAATAGTTCAAATGTGCACATGCACTTTGATTTCGTCGTCATTTGCGTTGAGCTTCCCAAAGAGGTAGTCATTCAATCTGGCAAAGAAACGGAAGTCACTCGGAACCAGTTTCATAGATATGGGATGGACACGAAGCCCTCTTAAATTCTTAGTTGAAAAAATAGAAAGCCATGCTCACCGTCCTGAGGAGTGATTCATGCAGGCGTCCTAATAACCACACGCTCCTACGGGAATTGTTATGAACTGAGTTGTTTTCATCTCGAGCCGGTCTGGCACTCATGGTAGTGACTGGTTGTGACATCCGCGATGAAGTGTCGATGGTGTTTTTTCTCTCGACAAGTCATTCACTCAAGAAATCCCTTTCGAATGCCACATTTGCTTTCGCTTTAATGGGATTTGAGCCGCCCCTTATTTCTGCGAATATCTGGTCCACTATGCGCGAACCAGGACGTATGCGACACAAGTGGACGAACTGTTTAACTTTGTCAGCCACTGTGGCCGAGGCCACCTCCGCTCTTTCTGACTCTGCATTGTCACCGATATCACCGAGTTTTTAAAAATTGGGTCATTTAAATTATGTAGATCCGTCAAGAATAGCTATGAATTGAAGAAATTGCCTGACCTGGTTCAAGAACACGAATTTCGGCCAACGGTCTAAAACAAAGGACGATATATGAGCCACCACCACAATAAGAAACAAATTAGGACCATCTAAACGTACCAGAAACTGGATGATCAGCAGGTTCACTTTTTAATCGCTTTTTATAGTAGATTTCAATAACTGAACTGATTAAGTCGCGAGAAAACCAAAATGCTGTTGGTGGGTGTCATTTAGCTCAGATAGCAAGAGTGCCGGTGGTATGGTAGGCCTGCCATCAGTACTACAAAGCTCGAAGCGCCGACGGCGTCGACCACCACCCCTACCATCGGTGAGAGCACTTTCGGCGCCCTGTTACCCATTACTGTCGCTACCACAATCGACCTCTGCGCCGGAAATGCGGAACCGGTCCCAAACTGTCCCCATTGCGATCGCACCTTCGCTTCTTTCACTGGTCTGGTCGGTCACTCGCAAATTAATCGAACTGGGACTAACGAGCCATAGACGAACTGTTTACCTTTATTAGGCACTGTGGCCGAGCCCACCTCAGCTCTCCCTGACTCTGCATTTTCACCGGGCCCAGTTGTGTAGGGGAGAAGAGAGTGCGGCAGATACTGCGCAAGTCTGCTATTACTTTAAATGAATTCCCATGCAAGTCATCGTCATGCACCCCCCACGCTATGGGAGACACGGTGAAGATGGTTGCGTGCGATGGTCGAACTGTCATGTTCTACAGCCGAAAAGTGTAAGCGTAAATAGTTGCTAAAGTCCTCTCGACAATGCATTTAAGCGAGTCATAATAAATTACCCGAGAGCGCACTAACCGACATACCATCCTTCTTAGATCAGCCATCACACCTAAGTTTGTAACCTCTGCGTTCTCGTTGAATGTCAAAACCGAGGGTCTGCCAGGACTGGCGAGGACTTCGACAGAATTCTACAGCTTAACAGTTGACCATAGACTGCAATTGAGGTGGAAGTTTTTGACTTGCCCGAAGTTAGTAGTTGAGTTTGAGAAAACATTGGCAAAAAAAGCCTTTCAGATCTAAGTCAAGTCTGCACATTAATTTTTGAATAAGTCAAAAAACCTTGTCATCAAAAGGCTGCAATGTCTTTGTGCTCGAATATGCGGTGACGTGGTCATGTTTGCGGTGATTTAACACAGGTTTTCACTGGGGTGCATGTGACCGAGTAGACCCATGCCATGGTTTAATTAGCGACGGCAATGAGAGCAGTTAAGGCGACGGCGTCTGGCGCATGTTGATGCTTCAGGTACCGGTTTGCCAATCACTGTGAGACATACTCGCAAATGACCCAACAGGCCAGTGCGTGGGGAAAACAAGCGGTGACAGTGTGAGCAGGACAGATTGGGGATGCTGAGTCAACTGACATTGCGGCGCCGCTACTGGCGATCGCGCTGGTGAATAGGGAGTTGGTAGGACTGAGGGTGGGAGAGTTGTTGGGTGTGCAAGGTATGCTTGATGTATCGATATTGCTGTGAATTCTGCTGTTATGGATACAAATCTGGCCGAATAGGCCCACGAGGGCTCCTAGTATTGGTGCCCCGTTCGCATTGTGGTGAATTCGCAAATGACCAGTCAGGACAATATGTGGAGTGAGCATGCGATCGTAATGAGGACAAGCTGAGAGCGAGTCCACGTCGCTGAAGTAGGGAGTGGGGATAGCGAGGGTGGTGGTTGACGGCGGGTCGGGAGTGTTCACACCGGTGGCAGGGATGGGAGAGATGGTCGTATTTGTCGTCGCCGCCACCGCGTTTACTTGTAGCCACCTTAAGGAATTCTCTCACATGTTCCTGTGGCGGCGGATCCGACCTCGTCAGCGAACCCCCGTAACGACATCTCCGTTGGGCAGTCGTTCATCGCCCATTTTCACAAGGTGACCGCTTCATTGCAGTGACAGTTGCCTTAGCATAGCACAGATGCCGAGGATTCTTGTCCGCTCCAAAACTTCTGTGTCCGGAATTCTGTCTTGCTACCTCAGCTTTAGGACTCTCCGGTGACGTCTGAAGTGGGGGTGATTGAGATTCCGTGCTTGTTTTTCGTAGATTGTTCCCGTCTCCGCACCATATAGCAGCGTCACCAAGATGACAGCTTTGTATATCTTGAGTCTGATGTTGAGGCGGAGGTCGAGGCGATGCCATACTGCGTCCTTCAGCTGACCGAAGGTCTAGCTAGCTTTCAAGATCTGCTGAGCCACGCCATCCTCGATTTTGATGCAGCATGAGAGTGTGCTGCCTAAATAGACGGAGTGGTCTACGGTTTTCTGTTGGGTGCCGTGGATGTTGGTTGTTGTATGCAACGTTGGGCGGCAGTTGGTGCATGACCGCCGTTTTGTCCGTGCTGATAGTAAACTCGAAGTTGGCGTAGTGGAGGTTGAAAGGTTCATGCTCCCTTGTATGTCAGCGTCTGTCGCGGTGTTGAGTGTACAATCGTTCGCGAGGAGCTGATCATGGACAGTAGCCGTGGAGAGACGCGTGGGGGTCTAAGTGCGCCAGCTACTGAGAAGATAGCCCCCGATCCCGTATGCGATGCGGATCCCGGGGCGCCATCACTATAGGCGCCCATCATTATGGCCGAAAACATGAGGCTGAAGAGGGTGAAGGCGAGTACGTAGCCTTGTTTCACACCGTTGGTTGCTGCAAATGCCTCTGAGATGGTCCCAGTGTCCGTGACGTGGGCCATCCTCCCGTCATGGAGCTGGCGCGCCATGTGCGTGAATCGGTAAGTAAATCCGAATATCTGTATGATTTTTTGCAGTCCGTCGCGATTCATGGTGTCGAAGGCTTTCGTCAGGTTCACAAAGGTGTTGTTGAGGTGCGTGCGCATTTTCTGGCATTTCTCTTGTGGCTGGCTGTCCGGGAGTAGTCCCTACTCGAGATGACAGTTTATATGGTTGGTGTGGATGCGAACGAAAATCTTTGCGACGATATTGAGCAGAGAGGTGCTCCTGTGATTATCATGGAGTCACCAGTTCCCTTTCCTTTTGTAGAAATGAACGATTGTAGCCTTCTTTAAATCCTTATGAAATGGTCCTGGACGTCACAGCCCCTGGAATAGGGTTTTAACATTATCCATCAGCTGAGGGTTCTCGTACTTGTAAACTTCGGCCTCGATCAGGCCGGATCACAGTGCTTTCCCGCTGGAGAGTCGGGGCACGTCCAAGTCTGTCAGCCAACTGGTGATGCTACCGACTCACAAATCTAAACAGCCTGTTGGCATGCGCCACACACGACCCGGCACCCATTTAACGTATCAGGACACATGAAATGGCACGTTTCCTACTTATGTGAGATGTGCATACTCTACCATACGACGTTTTATTCGCCATACTAGTACTGGCAGAGTAGATCGCGTGCATATTGCTGGAATGATGGATTGTGCCCTTTGGAGTGGTGAAATAGGTTCATTTTTAAACTGGTATATGTGATGAGACGTGGTGATGGGATCTGAACTGCAGTTTTGTATCTACTATTTTCATGGAGACGTATATGTCTGAATAGGCCCTTGAGATGACTGAATATCCTGAGGCATTGCGGGCAGGTAAGACGGGAGCGACAAACGTAGTGGAACTCAAGGCACTGGCTCTCCGGTCTCAGTAGGATGAATGCGCATTTGACCGACCAGACCGATGCGTGATTCAAATGTGCGGCAGTGACAAGAGCAGGATGAAACTGGCTATTGATCTGGTTGTGGTGGTGATGGTGGTGGCGACGGCGACGGCGACGGCGGCGGCGGCGGCGGTGGTGGTGGTGAAGAATAATAATAATAATAATAATAATAATAATAATAAGAAGAAGAAGAAGAAGAAGAAGAAGAAGAGGGATTCATTAGAGCTAGTGATAGAGGGAATTTCGGGTGCATGACGTGGATTGATTATGATGACGCTGTGGTGAATTCCGTTATCATGTATACGCATGTGATCGAAAAGATAAATATGGCGTCTGGATTTCCTCTTTCGGTGTAGACAGGGAAAGGACGCGCAACAGTTGTATATTGCGGCTCTCGACACCGGTCTGCCGGTCTCTCAGCGATTAACTCGCAAGTGACCGATCAGGCCGATATGTGATGGAAAATTGCGGTCACAGTGAAGGCTAGTCGGAAGTGATTTCACATTGCGGTGATGTTTCTCAGAACAGTAAGTGTTCACACTGGTTATTCTATTGGTGAAGGCAGTGGTGGCGTGATGAGGGACGAGTTGGTCGTGTCAAAAATGTGCTGGATTTGGAGATGTCCAATGAGGTCGAACTGCGTCCGGGGTGTCGGATGACTGTGAACAATATGGTAAGATTAGAAGGCCTGGGTCACTAGTTCGTAGCAATTGAGTCTCGTGAGCCTGTCTTTTCGCCTTCGCTGCGCATATCGGCTAGCTTCTAAGATGGTTGCTTCAGTTCTTACGACAGTGCGCCACGCCTTCCGATCGTCAACAGGGTCCCGCCAAGTCTCATGATTTATTTGCATGTGCATAGGGGGTCTTCAAGGCGTCTTTGTAACGAAGCTTCTATCCGACTTTTTTGTGAATAATCTTAAAGACGTCGCCGCAGCATAGCCGCATGGACAGATGTTCGTTACTCATCCTAACGATGCGGTCGCTCCACGTCCGTAGCACCTGCGTCAGCATAACGTAGATGTCAAAAAGGTCGGTTCTTTCCAGTATCTTAGCATCTGAAATCCTTTTCTGCCACTTCGGATTCCGTATTCCCCTGAGTCATGGGGGATGAAAATAAGTGTACATTCTTGCTTGACTTTTGCAGACTGTTCCTGTTTCTGCTTCGCACAGTCGGGAACATAATGAGGATAACAGCTCGCGGTGGTTCCAAATAAAGCACCGTTGCCGATCGAAAACCCGGCTGCCCACGGTGATCCTACTCACAATTTCTTCTTGGATCTAGTTGTTTCTTAAAATCGTATCCCTGTTGTGTGCGGGTTCGTCCAATGGAGTGAGACGAACTACATTGATAATGATCCTAAGTTCGCTGTACTCATCATTAGGCTCTGGTTGGTGCATGGTGACTCTCCTCCACGCCGATTATCAAGCCGGAAGTGGAGCAGCCGGACCCAAATAGGTCCATGCTCTGTTGCACGTCCTCTTCCGTTGTGGTATTTAACCCAGTCAGTCACGACCAGTAGGTCATGAACGCTGTACTTAGAGGCCCTGAAAGATGCTTGCATGCGACTTATGTTGATCAGTTTTCCGTCGCTTCGTACTCGATGTAGATTCGCGGCTATTTCTTACGTTAGGCGTCCAGTAGCATAGCAGAAAACATAAGACTGAATGGGGTGAGAGCGAGTGCACAGCCCTGCTTTGTTGCATTTGTCAGCACGAATGATTCCGAGACTGTTTTGTTGTCCGTGATGTGCGTCATCATCCCGTCGTGGACATGGTACACAATCTGATTTGCGCCCGTAAAATGAATCACACAGTAGATGCGCTGGACAAACATGGGGGCTAAATCGGGGTCCGACGGACGTTATTGAGAATACGTAGCCATAATAAATGCCAACACTGAGGGTGTGGCGGCAGGCTCATTGACGGGCCCACGCCGTGCCAGTTGGTATCCGATGTGCCCTCCTCCTTCTTTACTTGTCGAGTAAAATCCTGGGGTGTGTGGCGGTACGCCTAGGTGCGGGTTTTCGTCGTGCGAGCCATCTGCCCTATCTCCCACCTAGGGTCTTCTTGACTTTGTCATGACACCGGATCAAGGTTGGGGAGGGGGTGATAGTGCGGCAGAATCTACGCAAGTCTATTATCACTGTGAACAAATTCACGCGCAAGTCACCGTCTCTGCTCCCATCCTTCTATGGAACACACGGTGGACATCGTCGGAAATGACGGCAAAACTGTCGTACCATCTGAGCGAATCCCTAAGGACATCTGAATTTCGACATGATTCTCTAGAATCCACCGCGATTCATTGTGTCGAACGCAGTGTACGGGTTGGCCCTCATTTCCTGACACTTCTCCTGCCCTCGAGGGGCTGCAAAGATGGCGCAGCTATAAACCACTGTCAAAAACAAAACTACGCCAAATACGCGCCGAACTTCAAAGGTCTCTTTTTAGCCAAACACTATGACGGTAAAATTTTAATTAAGGTTACTTTACGCCATCGACGCACTTGACTCAAACCTATATTTTACAACGACAGTTGTTGCATAGTTGAGAGCCCTGCAGTGTTGATCCCGTGCACTTTCCTTTAGAGGAATTAGGAAAAAGAAGATACCGGCAGAGAATCCTGAAAGACACACCTTCCGCACTTTATTCTCTCTGCGGCAGCGCTACCGGCATTAGCCTTTCAATCGATTTAAGCATTCTACAGTGAGTGACCGATTTTGTGAAATGTCGGTCGAAATTCTGAAATGCGTTTTCGATTAGGAAGGATTACTTAGGGGGGGAGGGTTGTAATATTGATTATCGTGCGATATAATCCCTTAACATTTCGAAAATCGACAGAATGTCAGCTTTCGAATGCACTTCCTTTCGACTTCCTGTAAAAACCGTACTCGGTAAAAAAGTGACTACTTATATAACGTTCATACAGCATCGTACCTGTCCGTTTACCAATGCTCCTCACGAAATGTACAACATAGTCCGCATCCATTGCAAACTTTTATGAACTCTTTATGAGATTTTCTTAAAGACGCAGAGGAATATATGATTTTTTTACGCGGAAAGCATGCACCACGTAGACTGGAATCGCTAAACGATAATGTGACGGCTGATCAAACTCAAAGTTATTCGGGAATTGGGAAACCTTTTTAAAACCTAAATATATCCTTTCCTGAGGATAAAGTGTGAAGACGACGCGATTCTCTACCATATTAATAGAACAAAACATTTTGATGTACTCGAGTTCTATAAAGTGTATTTAAATAAGACCATCGAAAATCAATGTGAAAGATGCATGTTACATAAGTAGTCACTTTTTACCGAGTGCGGTTTCTACAGGGAGTTGAAAGGAAGTGCATTCGAAAGCCGACATTCTGGCGAGTCGAAATGTCAAGGGATTATGCCGTACGATAATCAATATTACAGCCCTCTCCCCCCCCTAAGTACTCCTTCCTAATCGAAAACGCATTTCAGAATTTCGACCGACATTTCATGACATCAGTCACTTACTGTACGCCAAAACCCAACTTACCAAAGCTATTGTATGAAATACGCTATCAGATGAACTGCTAACTGCTTTCTTCCGTCTCTGTCTAAAATTTAGGCAAGTCATCAGTTGACCTACTTTAGACCCTGGACGTCTGAAATGATGCGGGTCCTGGAGTACCTAGTTCTGATCTATTTAAAATGTCCATAATCTCTAGGTGACCTTGCTTATCATATGACATATATCCCGATGACGTCCAAATTCGGATTCTAAAGTTCGGCATTAACTGCATCTTTTTGTTTTTTTTATATGAAAGTCCATTTGTGCCTTTAAAAACAAAGTATTTCCGATTTCCCCAAAACACTTGCATAAATGTAGTTTCTCCCCCTTTACACCTTTAACCTTCAACGACTGTTCGAATGAAGAGCTCTACAGGGTTAAATATAAGGTCTTCGGTGCTTTGCGGCAAATGTCAGTTCTCTTTCTTTGGGTATGAATTGCAGCCCCCAAACAAGGGTTTCGTATCCCTTTAAATCGACTTTGATGTCACTAAAGCACGCGGCTTAACCCTCCCCCTCTAATTAATATTTGTTGTCACAATATCATTCAACCGACAGTTGTTAAGGCCCTGGGCAGAACTTGGTCTATCCTAACATGTTGTTCTCCCTGTCTTGAAGGTCCTATTTTTGAAATGTATTGCCAAAAGTACTGTTTTGAGTTTATTGCACTTCCTGTTATATGTCGAGGATGCCTCGTCAGCATGTTCCGTTATTTATTTAAGTAAATAACCATAAGTGTGTCTATTTCTGATCTAAGGAGAAGAGCTAGAATTGCATAAAACAATTCAGCTCAAGGTTCTTTGCTCTTTCTGATCGTGGTTCGACCTTAAAAACTGAATTTTCCCCCTGAATGACGCTTTATGCGCTTCAGTCCGGACAAATGTCCCCACCTCAGGATTTTTCAAAGAGAGCCCAAATATGAATGTTTCATACTCAAGGACTTACGTTTAAGCTAAACGGGCCGTCTATATTCCTCTATGTTTAGTCGGATTTCTGTTTGGTAATGCCGAAGTATCCCTGTGCTCTATATGAAATCGGGTATCTGTGTAGAGGTTACGCTTTCAAGAGCCTAAGTGGTAAGATAAAGTGGCCGGTATGTTTGTTTCACCATTTATTCTCGAATGGTTCAAAAGACGGAATAACATATGAAAGCAGGATGCTTTTGATATCTTTTTGACCTAGATCAGAATTGAAAAAGGTTTAACATTTTATTAATTTCCCGAGGGACTGGGATTAAATCCGCCGGGACGAACCTTTTCAGTCTGCATCAGAAATTTGGTTAATAAGTAAACATTCGTATACTACTGACCGCCCGTTAGTAGCTTGTAAATGTAACGCTACTATTTCACTACAACTGGCAGATATCAACCAAACTACCAAATCGAGCCTGGTAGTTTCGTCCCGATACATTTACTCCAAGTTCGCTTACTAATTTCTGAGGAAATTATAAAACGCAAAACAGGAATCCGGGGCACATACTATAAAGCACATGGTGAACACTGGGGACCCACACATGAGCAGAACTCCTCCCAGCTGAGTCATGCAGCAACATGGAATCGGCGAAACACGCATATGGGCTTTTGACTGTTATCTGTATGATGAATAATTCGACATTGGAAAGAAGGTATATTTGACAAGAAGCTGTGTAGAAGATACCATGCGCAGGGACAGTCGACTGTAGAATGACATAACCGACAAAGACAAGGGAGATTGGAATGGCCATTTCCGGCATATTAGCCGTCGTCAGCCAGTCATACTCAACTCCGAAGTGCGGAACACCCGAGGCTCAAACTCGCGACCTGATAGCTAGAAGTTCACGCCTCTAACCACTGGGCCCGAGCCCGTTGCCCTCTCGGTTTTCGATCAGGAATATACGATGGTAGGGGGCGCTGAACGATCGGTGAGCGCCCCCTGCCACAGTCGACTGTCTCTGATTATGGGTTCGAGTGAGAATCCGATACGTCAGGTCAACAAACTTCTTGTTTCAGTGATCGCATCTTCTTCTTCTGAGTTACACTGATAGTAGACTTGCGCGGCATCCACTGCACTCTCTCCTCCTTTCTTACATTGGTCCGATCCACCAGTCGGCCACACACTTCGCTGACTGCAAGGTCGGGGGTTGGATCGTCAGTTGGCAACCTTCCAGGCCATGGTTTTTGCACACCGAGATAGCTTCAAGCGCATCAGATTGTTTGTAATGAGGAAAATGTGCTGAGAGTCGACCTTGCTCGCTCTTCCCTTTCCCGTGCGCCAGTCGATTGTCCGAGCCGGTCCACCGGCTAATGCCAAGAGTGGTAGAAATGGCTGACGGAGCTTAGAACGGCCTGTCTATGAGTGACACACACACCACATGACCCCCACACTCACACGTCAGGATTTCACACAAAAGAAGTAGGCGACTCGCATCCCACATGTAGCAAAGGAGCCACATGAAGCAGGAGCCGGAGAACACACTTCCTGCTCACGTGAGAGGTGCCTAGTGGAATACGCGTGTTAGTTCGAGCAGCTGAGGCGGCGACGACGGGTGTGCCCTAGTTCGCCAGTATCTGTGCGATGGATTCGCAAGTGGCTCATCAGGTCACCGTATGTTCGGTGACAGTGGGGACAGAATAGGTCCAGAACTGCCGAGCCGATGATGGTGGTGATGCAGTTACTAGTGAGGGCCGCATTGTTGGATGAGGAGTTGGCAGTTCTGAAGATGGGAGGGTTATTGGATATGCGAGATACGTTTGGGGGGTCGATACTGCGGCAAATCCCGCTGTCGTGGATATATATGTAGTGTGTGAATGTGTGTGGGTAGCGGAGACGACGTCGGCGAATGTATGGTGGGGCTACTGGCAATGGTACACCTCATACGGCGTGATAGAATCGCAAGTGACCGACCAAGCCGACGTACGAGGTGAATGTGCAATTGCAATGAGGACAGGTTGAGATTGAGTCCACATTTCTGGTGGGATGCTGATGATGCGAGTAGTGGCTGCCAAGGAGCAGGGAGTGTTCTCACCAGAGGCAAGAATAAGAGATCTGGTAGTCGTCGTCATCGTCGGGGGGTGGGGGTTGCGGCACGAATGGAGGTGAAGGTGACTGACAGTTGTGGGGCATCAGGAGTGTGGTCGCCGATGATGGAGATGGTGGTCGTCGTGGACGCCGTCCGGATTGGTGCAGGGTGATGATGGAGCGTTTGTGGAAGCAGCAGGTGGGGTTGTCGGATAGTTGTTACATTGGGACCGGAGATATCCGACGAGGCCGAGCCTTACGCAGAAATTTCGTTGGCCTCGTGAAATGTTTGGAGGGGCTGCTTGTTGACTTTATGGGTCGGAGGCACTAGTGACTTACGAGCCGCTCTTTTGGCTTTGGCAACGACGATCCAAGTGGCTTTACACATTGTTACTTCAGTCTTCAATGTTCTTCTCCGGGTCAGTCGGTCGTGAGCGAGGTCCTACCAGCTTTTCGGGTTGATTTACAGGTGTTTCATGGAGTTCGTCAAGGTGTCCTTGTAGCGACACGTTTTTCATCCTTATCGGCGATCACCCATAGTGGCATCTCCGTAGAAGATTTCTTTCGGCACTCGTTCGTCATCCATCCTCACCAGGTGACCGCTCCGTTGCAATTGCATTTACCTCGGCATGACGTGGATGCCAAATAGTCCATTCCGTCCCCAGACTTCCGTGTAGGAGATCCTGTCATACCACTTCATTTTCAATATTCTCCGGAGACAGCCAGAACGGAAGTTCTTGAGTTACCTGGCCTGATTGGCGCAGATGGCCCATGTCTCCGACCCGTATAGTAACGTTTTCAAAACTACAGTCCTGTAGACTTTGAGCTTTACGTTTGGTCGAAGTTCTTAGTGGTTCAAGGCGGAGACCTGCAGCTGACCGAAGGTCTGACTGGTCTTGTAGATCCAGTGAGCCATGTCGACTTTGATTTTGCTGATTAATGAGAGCCTGTTGCCTAAATAGGCAAAATTGTCCACGGTCTTCAGCTGGGTGCGCTGACGGTGATGCGCGGGACTCTGTGTACGGTGCTAGGTTACGGTAGATGTATGATCCCCGTTTTGTCCGTGTTAATGGTCAGTCCGATGCTGGCGCAACCGGCGACGAAAGGGTCCATTAGTCGTTACAGTCGCCGGTCGCGCGCGCAGTCGTCCTCGAAGAACAGGTCATGGACAGTAGACATGGATAGACGCGTTGAGGCGTGTAAGCGCCGGATATTGAGAAGATGGCCGTTAGTCCTGTAGAAACAATCGTCATGAGGAAGAGGTTGAAGTGTGGCAGTCTGTTCACTTGCTTACTGCTTTGTATCGTGGCCCAGTTGTCCGTCTCATGCTCCCTGTCGATTCGCTGTCAGGATAACGCGATGCTCATCATTAGCACTGCGAGGGCTTGAAGCCAGTAAATGCAGCTTCTCCGCTGATTGGCCACAGGCCGACACAACTCAGGCATATCAAAGCGTACACACGCGCATGAAGAGACAGCTTCGGGCGACTGCTTGCTGGGCCTTCTGTACGCTCTTTTACAACACTAATGCTTGCCTAAAACAGTCCGTCTTCCCTGACTTGAGATTTGGAATATGCGTATTTTTGACCATTGGCTCTCTCGAGTCAGCCTCCTATCACGACGACCGGTGAAGCCGACTTGATAGGATCACGACCATCAGAACTGACGGGACCCAATCATCGCTATAACTGGCGACTCCTCATGAACGCCAATCTTCCTCCTTCCAGGTCTATGGCAAAATCAGGCGTTGACATGGAAAACTTTCCGCCGGATTTGCAGCGTACTTTGGCACCTGCTTCTGGCATCCTTTCGGCCACGCAATTTACTCAGACGGCCGAACGGCTTATGGATGTGCATGGTTTTTTCCAAGCCATCACGCCCCATTCTCTCAACTTCTTCAATCTTTCCTGTGTCTTCCCTCTCACAAATAAAGTCTGAAGTTGCGAAGCTTGCCCACGACATAGCTTCTCTTCAAAAACGGGCAGCTCTTTCATCATCCTAGAGCCCGCCGAGGTCACCTACCCCACATGTCCAGTTTACATTTTCGTCTAGTCCCAGCACGGCCGCCACCTGTTGGTATCACACAGCCTTTGGTGTCAATGCTGCACTTCTCCCTGCTCCTTAATCTCCAAGCAGAACACACGGCTAAAACGGGTCACCACAAAGGCCAGTGCGACAAATCTTCCTGACAGCTCCAGCCCTGGTTTTACCTTCTACGTCTGTGACAACCGGAGCAGCAAGCGTTTCCTGGTCCACACTGGTGCGCAGCTGAATGTTATCCCTCCCACAGAAGCCGATCGTCGGTGCCCTAACCCCGCCCTCTTTCTCCAGCCCGTCAACAACTTGCCAGTCACCACCTTTGGCACCTGCACCCTCTCCCTGGATATCGGTCTCTGACGTCTTTTTCCTTGGGTTTTTGTTGTTGCTGACGTTCCCTGTGCCCCTCTCGATGCAGACGCCCTCGCCGCTTTCGGCCCTCTGGTCGACCGCCATCAGTACCGTCTACACGACCAGACCATCAAGCCCAAATTCCGGGGAATCCCCCGTCTGAATTGTCCCGCAAACTTGCCGTCCTGGACCCTAACCCAGATAGTTCATTTTAGCAGCTCCTTACTAGGTATTCTGGCCTCACCCGTCCCAACTTCATCGTCTCGACCCCCCACCGCACCACGTTGTTCATCACATCCGTACGACAGGTCCTCCCGTGTTTTCTCGGCTTCACCGTCTACCGCCTACAGTTCTTGTTGCCACCAAGGCCGAATTTGAGCACATGCCTCATATGGGCATCATTCGTTAATATGAAAGCCCTTAGCCCTCACCCCTTCGCGTGGTCTTCAAGGCTACCACTGATGACTGACGTCCTTGCAGTGACTATCGGGCCTTGAAAAACGTCACCTTTCCTGACTGCTAGCCTGTTCCACGTATTCAGGATTTTGCCAGTGTCCTAGTCGGCAAGTCTGTCTTTTTGAAGATCGACCTGGTCCAGGCCTTCAATCGGATCCCTATCGCACCCTCAAGGATATTTTAAAGACTGCCGTTACTACTCCATTTGGCCTCTTTGAGTTCCTGTGTATGCCGTTTTGACTCCAGAATGCCTCCCAGACTTTCGAGAGATTAGCAGGTAGAGTGTTTCGTGGTCTACCTTTTGTCTACTCCTACACTGACGGTCTCTTGGTGAATAGCTCTTCAACCGAACAACACCTAAAGCATCTTGCAACGTTGTTTGACCGTCTCTAACAATCTGAAGTTGTTTTCAACCCGTCAATGCACACCTTCGGCGCTCCCTCCCTTGAATTTCTCGGACATTTAGCCGATTTCATTGGCATCCAGCCTCTTCCTTCAAAGGTCACAGCCATCCGTGAATTTCTGCCCCTTACTTCCAAGCGTCAACTGTAGCGCTTTCTTGGCATGGTTAATTTTTACCGCCGATTCCTCCGGCACTGTGCCGAAACCATCATGCCGCCCACGAACCTCCTCTCTAGTCCCAAACGTTTGTTAGAGCTCTCCACAGACTCTCGTGTTGTTTTTGACAAAGTGAAGACTGTCCTGGCCGATGCTGACCTCCTGACTCATTCGACTCCCGATGCTTTCGTCTCCCTCATGGTTGACATATCCAATGTTGCAGCCGTTTCGGTTTCCCAGCAGCACTTCGCAGGTCAGACTCAACTCCTAGCCTTCATCTCCAGGACGTTACCAGTCACCAAATGGCGCTAAAGCACATTCGAACGCCAGCTTCTTGCCGTCTATATCGCTGAGAAACACCTTCGACACTTCCTTGGGGGCAGGGACTTCACTGTGTTCACGGACCACCAGTCTCTTTCCTTCGCTCTCAGGTCGAGTTTTGACCAGCTAAACCCCCAGTAGATCAACCTCACCGTGGTCTTACTGAGTATACGCCCCACTCTCAAGTCGGACCTCAACTGTTCCGCCGCTGAACTGGTGTTTGGTGCCACCGTCCGAATTCCTAGTGAGATGATTTCGTCGACCCCTCATTGTACGGTCCAGGATCCTACCAACCTTCTGCACCTTCTCCGGCAGTTGATGCAGACTTTCTACTTATTTTGTGCAGCACACTATTTTAGATCCACACAAGTCCCAAGAAAGAGAGGATGCAACGAACGCCGCAAACTATTTCAACTTTACTTCTGACATCACCGTTCTCCTGGCTTACATGTTATTCCACGAATTTACATGATACATGTGGGGACTAAAACTTTGTGTTTGAGGGCATACGGGGAGATTGGTTTAATTTCCCCAGATTGTGACGTCCATGTTCACCATCGTTGTCAAAAATTTAAGCAGATAGGGGAACGTCTATTCTGCCTGCTTCCGGTTGATTGTAATTGTTCACAACTCGAGAACCCGTTCGAGATTATCTCCTATTTCCGCAGTAATTTCAGCCAAAACATCCGGTAGTTTACTTCTATTTGGTTTGTTGTTCCTGGGCTGGCTAATGCTCTACTTGATGAGCATCTGCAACATACACCAACACCACCCATCAGCGCATAACGCAACCACTCAATTGACACCTTTCAAGTATCTGATGAGCGTATTTCTCGGCCCCTTCCCAATGTGGCTCCTTTGCTGCATGTGTGATCGCAATACGAGGCTATCACGGCGCGCCAGACGCTGTGGCTTGGAAGGTTGCCGACTGATATTTCAGCTCAGTGCACGCAGTGGGCCCACTTGTGTGTGTTTGTGTGGAGTAGTGGACTGATGGGCGGGGTATAGGGGTGTCCAGTAGTGGGTCCACGTGACGGTCGTAGTAGGTTGCTTACTTGCTTGCAGGTGTTGACTACGCCTAGCGTCCACTGACTGGCACCCAACTCACACCTGTGCTTCCCCAAAGCTAGGCTCTGCCTAGCGGCCACATCCCGGTAACCGCATCGACCACCGGGATAAACCAGGTGAGGGTATCCCTGTGTGCATCTCTGCACACGGTAACTCAGCTCTGCTGGCCGGATGGATCTTCACATGGACATCGTCGAGGCCAGGCTCCGTCGGATAAACCGTAGGCGGCCACAAGGTAAGTGAGCCTCCAGGTACGTGCACGTTGCTCTGCTGTCTTCGCTACGCTTGTCCTTGTTTGCCTGCCGTCTGTCTGTTTCGTGCCTGCCCTTGTTAAAAACTGACCGTCGTTCTGTCGAATTGTCTCTGTTGCTTTTGCTTCTTGCTGTTCTGTCTGCTTGTTTTTGTCTGCTTGTTCGTATCCGTACTTACTGCAAGCTAAATGCCGGTCTGTTGATCGTGTCTGCTGACCAACCAAACTACTAGCAGATGACGAAAACAGAGGAATCCACTGTGACCTTCAACTGATTGCTGCAGTCTAAAGGAGGAGCTGACGTAAAGATCCACGAACATCTTCGTTCGCGAAGGGATAAGAGGAGCAGAGTAAATTCTTTGTGGGGGTCGGATGAAAGCCTGGGAATTTTATGCGGTTGTAGACCCAGGGTGGGGCTGCCATTCGGGGTGAGATCTCAAAATCTCCGAGGCCAGGTTGGATTCCTGATGGGGGCCGACGATTAGGGGAACGGAGGGCGCTTAGAGTGTGTCCGTCAACATTGCCCTAATTACTTCTCCGAGGGGTTGGTTAAGGAGGACATCGCGTTTTGCAAAGGACACAATGCGAGCACAGAAAAATCGAGAAGAATCAAAATTTCTAAAGCGAGATCCCAGAAGGCCTAAGCGCAAGCACAGGGAAAGTGCTGGGGGATACGGTAATTTGGCGGCGACGTCCTGAATTTCCGATGGTCCTTTCTCAAAATCATAGATGAGATGGCCTGGGAAAGATGAGGAGAATAACAATCTAATCGAGTCAGCATTCAGATAAAGGTGCTGTATTCTCCTAAAATATTCAGATTATCTGATGATGTTAAGTCTATTGTAAGGTTATCCCTACGGAAAGTATCCCTGCCAGCACATGGCCCCTTCATAGGCGGGGCTGGAAGGGGCTGGGTGGGGCCAGAGCCCCCTCTGCATTGAAGCATTTTGAAGCGTATTTGCATCGAAAGATATGTTTCAAAAGCACCACTCATTGTACCTTCTTTGGCATTAAAAGGAGCTAATTTATCAAAATTGGAGAAAGCATCCGTTTACGCCCACTGAATGCAGCTGCGGATGAGCACAATATATTGAGGTTTTGTGTAAGTCCCTCATTGCGTAAACTCTTATTTGTCCACCGGTTTACAATCTGTGTGTGTTATTAATTCGTATATTTGACGATCGGTTGCAGATAATATCGTGAGTCAACCAATGCTGTTTTCATGCTCTTGATATCTGTCTTAGTTAATTTATGTATATTATGCTAATTGTTTGGGTATCTACTCACCAGCCAGTTCAAGTAGTGGACTTTTATGTCTATGTATGTACTATTTAGCCTTGTAAATAATTTTTTTCCATTTAAATAACGCATGACTTACAGTCATTGCTAGAAATGGTATTAGCAGTAAGTATAGGGGTCGGTAGGGTGCAAAACATGGATGGGGGTCTGGGGGGCCGCTGATAACGGATATAAGTAGACTGTCGTTTGCCTGAAAATTTTGAGTTACGAACGATCGGAGTCGATTCGCCACCGTTTCGCTTGACAAGGGCGTATTCGATTCGCTTCCGGCCCGTCGAAACTAAGGGTACGAATCGCTTCCGATTCGGAACAAATTCGTAACTCTTTGCTATTAGGGTGTTCGTAGTCCACTTATACAAATTGTTTATCATTTCTTACTGAATATCCAAAGCAATTATGAAGCGTAATCACTCTGGCTATCACCGAAGCACCATAAACAGGCGCATTAAGCGCCTAATGAAGGCATATTATGAGGCCACTGAAGAGCCTGAGCCTGAGGTTCCATCAACGTCGACGGCAGTTGGCAATCAATCTCCCGAACGAGAAATGCCTAGACTGAACTCTGAGACTTCCGCTGGTAGGTATTATGAGCGTGTAAACGAATAATGGGTGTAGAGTCCGTGGAAGACATGGACGACACAAACGCAGCTGGAGGCAAGTCCTTTCTGGAGGCCTTGAAAGAATACGCCCTGGAAGTGCAAATGCCTTTGTCTAATACAAAAAAGTTATTTAATATGTTACGGCATTTCCATCCGGAAGTACCTAAGGACCCATGGACGCTATTGCTAACGCCTCGAGCGTGCAATAAGAAGCGTCTGAGTAACGGCACCTACGTTCACTTGGGTCTCACAGACGGTCTGCTTCATGAGCTTCGTCTTCGTGCGAGAACAAGTATTTCCGACATACGCATTCAAGTGCACATCGACGGAATGAAAGTTTTTAAGGGGTCCAACCAGTGCCTGTGGCCAATACTAAGTCGTATTAGCCATCCGGCAGTTGGACAACCCTTTGTTGTCGGCGTTTTTTCCGGATCTAGTAAGCCAGAGTCCCTGGACGACTTCTTACATGACTGTATAAGGGAACTGAAGGGATTACTTGCTACTGGCCTGTGCTTCCCATCGACAGGAAAGGTTATAAGGGTAGCCCTAGAGAATGTCATCTGTGATACGCCCGCTCGATCTTACATCAGGCAAGTGAAAGCGCATAATGGCTATTACGGATGCGACAGGTATGTTGTTTCGCACAAATAACGGCAGTCACGGTAGGTGCTGTCATGTTGGGCGCCCCGTTGCCAACCGCATGACATTCCCCACGTACACTGGCCGGTTGCTAGACGACAGGTCATTTCGATAGCGAACCCAGGCACTGCACCACAAGGGCAGGTCGTCTTTTGAGGATTTACCGATCGACATGGTAGCCTAATTTCCAATCGACTACATGCACCTAGTCTGTCTGGGTGTGATGCGGAAGTTGATTCACTTGTGGCGACTGGGGACAAGGTTATCTGTCCGACTGAATGCCTCCATCGAGAGATGCAGTCGGTGTTTGTCGGCGGAGTTTTCTCGCATGTGCAGATCTCTTGACTCTCTCGAATACTGGAAGGCTGCCGAATACCGGCAATTCTTACTGTACATAGGCCCTACCGTTTTATCCCCCGTTCTTGATATCACCCGTTATAATCACTTTTTGTTATTGAGCGTTGCCATTTACATATTTTGTCCCCAAGCTTTACATACATCCTGGATTGACTTTGCCCGTCTCATGTTAAACAATTTTGTTACTGATTTTCCCCAATTGTACAGTCCAGCAGACATTGTATATAACGTACATTTCCCCCTTCACCTCCATGAAGACGTATGTCGTTTTGGAGTGTTGGATAGGTTTTCTGCGTTCCCCTTAGAGTCTTTTTTGCAAACAGTTCGCAACACCATAAAAGGACCGACAAACATAGCTGTCCAGGTGTACAGGCGGTTTATAGAAAGACGCCTGCCTGAGTTGCCAGCATCTTCAATGCTGCTGGACGACGATGATGAAGTAGCACGGCCTTTTCACTTGCCCCGCAGCTCCGGTGCCGTTTTACACAATGGATACGTCTTGTCGACTACAGCGCCGAATAACGTGGTACTGATTGGAAACAGGCCGTGTGCATTGACGTCTGTTTCGGCTGACAGAATTTAGTATCGCCCTTTTTTGGATTGCAGGGACTTATTTACCATATCTTTTTCATCTTTCACGTTGTTCATGTTTAAAGCATCGGTTTTAGAAAACATTCCCTCAATGGCTACCCTTGCGGACATTGTCTGTAAATATGTTGCCTTCCAAACTGACGACGATTTCTACCTAATCCCCCTTTTACACACATTTACTGCACAGTGATTTTTTTCATTTATCTTTTCCAAACCCTGACACTAAATCACTGGTAAAATGCAAGTGTAAGATGTACTCCGTTGTTGAGTTCATCAATGACAAGTCGGTCGACGTCGTAGCCAAGGCGTGAGACGAAAGTATATTCTGTCAGGATTTTAAAAGACAGCCTGACTCTGGATGCGGCCCGGCGGCTGGTACAAAGGGCCGAGGACACGTCGGACCTCTGCTTTTCGGAGCCCACGGAGTTGGGCCGAAACTTTAGAAAGAAGTAGATTTCACTTGTAATTAAAAATTTTCTGTAGATTTGTCCGCAGATTAACCTCTGATTCGGAGGATGATGAGGACGAGAACATAGCGGAACGACAGCCTGTAAGGCCGCTAGTTGGCTGGCCGTCGCCACCACCCATACTTCAGTAAATAGCAGTAAGTCTGACGGTTTGTAGGCCAAGACTTGAAGAAATCATAGCTACTTCCTCGGCCGGATGGGGCAGGTTTTCGCCTTCAGTAGTCCCCTCAATTCCGTAAGCAGGTTATATTTATTATCCATTTCAGACTGCAAACGGAAAAGGATGCTTCTGTGGCGCAGAGTGAAATATTAAAATCAATACAAAGGGAATTGAAATCTGTGCGGTAAGGACATGTTGTATGCCGTTGGATTAGATTTGTTTAGTAAAAAAATAGACAAATTAGTCCATAATCAGACGGCCCATCATGAGGAATTTCGACAACATTGCGCCCTCATGGTTGAAAAACTTGGGCAAATACATGCCTCCACCGTTCTTGTCGGTCAAAGGCCTCCCGCACTGCCCTTGCCGCTATGCACGAAGGACGCCTACGAAGACTTCGAATGGAAGCTAAACCATGATACCGATTTTCGGGAAGAAGTGGTATGTACATATGCAGCTTTATTTACTCTCCATGAGTTATAGATGAAACAACTTGTTTCAGTTGGCGGGCGTAACAACAAGGAGTTTGTGAGGAATATCCTCAGTAAATTACTAGGACCACCCCTTTGCCGTGACTACTGTTGGAGTGGCTCAGTGAGAAAACAATCCTTTGTCGGTAGTCCATTATATGCACTCCTGTATGGTAAGTTTTCCTCGTTTGTTAACACTTCAGATGCCATTCGCTTGAACCCTATCTTTGGTGATTGCGGCCACGAAATGGTTCGCAAGACTGTCATTGATTGGTTTCATGGATCGAGGGACCGGTATGGCGGCCGGGCTAAACGCCGGGAGGCAATTGGAGGGACTAGCGATTATACACGGTGCCCCACACTGCCTCCATCTGAAGACACGGTAATTACCATCAATGAAATTTACATATTTAAGGTTAAATATTCATGCTGCTGCAGCGAACTTAATTAGTGTGAAAACTGTCATTTAAATTTTAAAGTATTACTTCCTTCCGTCGACCATGTGTTTTCCAAACAATTGTTTTTCTTCAATTATAGGAACCAGCCGTCGATGCGGGGACTTCTGGAACGCCCAACTGAATGGCATAACATATGTTTAAGTCCATGTATATACTGGCACTGACATTTATTATGACTGTACATATTTTCCAATTCCTTTTTCGTTTATACAATAAATAACTCATTCACATGCATTTGCGTCGCGTGTATTTGATATTGGCTGCTGATTAGTGGGTACATATACGGCGGGGTCACTGTGAGTACTATGTAATACCGTAGTACTCTACGTATGCAGGGTGGGTTTCGACGTGTAACATGTGGGAACACTGAGGCACTGCGCCTCAGGGGACTCGGAATACAGGACGATATTTTAAAGTGGAGCCAAAAGTGGGCGGGGATGTGGCGTCCCCTGCGCATTTTTTTTCGCTGTCGGGGCCAGGCGGGGCTACTGCGTTGCATGCCCCGCCACAGCCCCCTCCAGAGCCCCCTCCACAGCTCCACCTAGCCCCTTCATGGCCACCTCTGGCCCCACCATTATTGAGGGGGCCAGGCGGGGCTGGTGCTGGCAGGGATGCCTGAGAGCGAAAAAAGAAAGCACTTAGAGGTGACGTGAGGCAGGAGGAGGTATAATCAAGGAGGAATGACGAAGATTGTTCGGGCGACTAACAGCGGTAAGGGCTGGGATGTGAGGAAGATTTGAACTACTAGTAATGCGAAAGAGGAGACGGAATCCTGCTTTTGGTCTCCGAACCCATGGGAGTCCGTTCCATGCTCTAACGAACTTGTGCGAGAAAGCGTCCGGCCTGACGTCCGTATGGGCCAACTTACACTGCAGTTTAAGGGGATGACCACGCCACGGTTTGTCTCAGCAAATTCGGAGAAATCATCAAACCTTAGGGCACACTCACGCCCCTACAGTTTGATGATAATAATTTCCACAAACTCAAAATTTAAGTTTTTTAAAAACGTGTAAGCTATCGCTGAGACAGTGAAGAATCATCTAAAACAAAAGAGCGGTAACAGTTCAGGAAACGAGCGCGCTCAGTAAAATATTCAGGGAAAAATACCGTCTCTCGAAGTAATATGGAGGAGCAGAGTAGATTCGTCCCGGGAATAGGGTACAACTATAAAGACTGATCGGCCAGTTAGAAGGAAACGTCGCTATAGCGGGTGTGGGGATACTAGGTTGCGGCAAACCTAGGGTGGGACCGATAACGGGAATAAGGACACGACATCTCAGTGGGCAGAAAGGAATCCTGATGAGAGTATTTGGCGAGAGAAACAGACGCAGTTTAGAACGTTTGCGTCCATGTGGCCGGGGTTATTTTTCTGAGAGGTATGTTGGAGAGGACAGCGTTTTATATGGAGGCCATGACGACAAGACCGAGAAAATCAGAATTTCTGGTGAGAGAGAGAGAGAGGCTGAAAGGCAAAACCACACGCGGAGGAAAAATGTGAGCAGCCACTGGCGGTACTTGTGAAAGAGGAAAACCTTTGATAAAGCTTATGCGACGCAACCGCATTTGAAGTAATAAATCGCATGTATTGCCATGATCATAACAAAGTATATATGCTAGAAATAGCATGTAGTGTATTTGTGGCAATCCTCTAAGCTCACGTACCGTGTCCTGGGGATGCGTATAATTATGGACAATCAAAGCCGTCTGTGGGAATTTCCAGGAACTGAAAACGTGTGGATTATACCTTAAAACAGAACTTTGTATCTCATGAATGCTGTACCGGGGTTTTGATCGATGTCCACACTGGTTATTCGATCTATGGAACCTATTAATCAACGTTCGTCGGGCTACCCCAAAATGGCGGATACTTAATCGGAGATTCTGGCCAATAGAGTTTGTGCGGGCGAATAAAATTTTGGAACTATTGTTGACGGTGTCGGACAACTAGCTGGCAACAGAAGACCGCCTTCCTTTGTGTCTGTCCAGAGTAGGAGATGTGGCTAAGCAATGGACTGGTAAGAGCAGTCAGGAAATTTCTGATTGAGTCCTTCTCACTTTGTCCTCTGACTATGCATACTTTTCTGATAGGAAAACAGTCAAATAAATATTGCATACCGCCTCGTCTGCAAACCCGGACTCGTGCATAGCCGACGAAGGGATTCGCCATATATTTCGGTAGTGCGGAATGCCAGATGCTGGGAAGGATGCCTGGCGTTGTCAGCAGTTGTATTCCCCCCAAGTTTACTGACAATATCCGTCAATGTTACTTGGATTTACTCTATGCTGTTGCTGATGGCGAGTATTTGTCCGAGGGACAGTCGTCTCTTTTACTAGTAATTGTAAGCGAGATTTTTAAAGGTCTTACATGCAATTGTGCATCTCATTTGAGAGTTGGCATGGAAACAGGTCCCGACATTTTCTCTGACAGTCTTAAGTAATGATTCCAAAAACGCGGTAACGTATATGAGGCCAGGGGTACAGGTCAACTTGACCTACTCGAAAGGAAGCGGGAGATGTTTGGTTTCCTTTCGTCCACTAGCAGCCTACAATTGATCTTCGATAATTATTCCTACAACAATATTTGAGATGACGTGGACATATTAACTAGCTGCCTTGGACGACACAGTAGGCTACCGTCGTCGTCCGAACCCGATGTTAGATGATTAACATATCTGTAAAGGAACATTTATTGTCTGGAACACATACCTGGTTCATATGCGTTCGACCGGAGCTAGAGAGATCTTCAGTTAGTTTTGCTTTCGGACCACCTGCCGGGTCTTCTGCAGCGTCAGGCTCATTATCAGCGCATTAGCCGTGTAGATATTTACGCCATCTAATGATCGCTGGTTGTTTTCCAGAAAAATGGCCCGCTGTTTTGGTTATTTGCCCGTGTAAGGCTCCCGACGTCGTAAAACCAGGTTGCAGCCACCAAGCTCACAGTTTTTGGCGCTGTCAAATTCCACTACCGAATGTATTTACAGGCAAGTTTACCTTTGCAATTGTACATTTTAAGAGTAAAAGAAATTGCCATTTCCAAAACGATGGCTGAGCATGAGCAGTGTGCAGTTGAGGAATCAGAAAAAACGACCGTCAATGTTGGAGGGAGCGTCTTTGCAAACGGTGTCTGAAAGTGCAGTACTTTAAGAGAAGTCTACTAAAGGGGAGCTTTAAATTGCATAACGAGTAAAAGGCATGAGCTGCTCTGGAAAGGCCCTCACATTCACGGAATGAGCGGAACTCTATCAGTAGCCAGCACTGGTGCCAGTACGCACGACTAACGCCCGATAACCACGATATTATTGGGCGGTTCCGCTGCCAGAACCTACCCTTTGGGGAAAATATCGGTGCATCCGTGTAATAGTTTAAAAGATTCCGCAGCTCCTCCATTGTCTTCCAGTAGCATTGGGCATTTTGGCTACCCAGGCAGGCACCATTCATAAATGTCCCCATACACTTGAACGGTTATGGTAGTTGGCCCTTTTATGCTGTTAAGAGCGTTTTGTATAAAAATGTTCGTAATGTAGCGTCGAAAAGTTATCCAACACTCCAGACCGAGTGATACTGTCCTGCAGGGGGAGCAGACAATGGCAAATGTAGAAAATAACTGAAGGATTATGCAAACTAGGAAACAGAAAGCAACGCTCTCCAGTAAAGAGCGACCACATTTCCCGCACCATATATGGAAAGAGGGGAGGCAAAATATGTTAAATTCTGGAGAAAATATAAAAAAGTACTTGTAGTGGGACGCGTCAAAACATGAGGACAGAATTACTGGACCTAAATGCAATGACAATTGTTTGTATTCCACAGACTTCAAAAACTCCAGACACTCAAGATTTCTGCAATTCCGTGAAAACTCAGCCAAAAACATTGGCTTCATATAATTATAGGTACATTGACTGAAACAGGGTACGTACTGGGGAACAGATGCCAAAATGTGACAATATCCGTACGACACCCCAGGCAGAGTAGATAGATAGATAGATAGATAATTTTTATTAAAGACCCGTCGGGGTCCCATCAAAGCAAGTTAAAATAAATTTGCATGCGAGTTTTAGACGAGGTAGGCCGAATCTTTACAAAATGCAATTCCTAGTTTCTAAATTAGGAGTCCATTGAGAAACATGATGATTGAGGGGTGAAAAAAAACTCCTAAGAAAAAGATAAAAATGATTGGATTAATTTTACAGGAGAAAAAAAACCCTCTTTAAAAATAATAACAGAAAAAAGCGAGCAGGACTGGCCTGTAGGTGGCGGTATATAACGGAATGTTGTCGGTCATCGTCAGGGTATCAATAAATGTCCGCCTTGATGGGTACGAATGTGGGTCAGACAGGACTGGCTTGCAAATGGCATTGTATACGGGATTCACAATTGAGATCGTCTGGGCCTGATTGGTACGCCGCGTCAAAGAGGCCAGACGAGAGGAACCGAGATGCGATCGGCCACAGCACGCTTCGAGCTCAGCCGAGCAGTGAGGAAGGGAGGTACGACCGAACTACTAGTAGACAGTGAATACTGAGGGTTCCGCCGTGAGCGTCGACAGACCGCATGAGGTCGGAATGCGGGAGATGACATCAAAAACCGCGAAAATTGTCGCTATCGGGGGGGGGGAGGATATCGATGGATTTAGAAACCAATTCAAAACAGGGGTTTCTAATGATATAATTAAGAGTTACCACTTAATCTACCACTAAATCCCAGGAGGACCCTTCCCGAAGTCAAGAATCTGAGTGTTCGGGAATGAGACCGTTAACAGTGCCTTTATGCTTTCCGGTGTAAGATGGTTGCGTAATTTCGACTTGAATATCAGTAACCTGGGCGATAATCTAATTTCAGGCGGAAGATTATTCCAAAGGAAGGCATATTTGGAAGCAAAGAAGAGGGAGCGCTTAGATGTAGTACAAAGAGGCGGCGGAATCACCATGCAGGAGTTGCGCGTGGCATAAGACCGATCTCTCGGAGTGAGAGTGTCAATGTGCGGAAGACTGGGGCTAGAGTTGATGCGATAAAGGCAGCAAAGGCCAGCTTCGAGACTTCTAACCCACAAAAACTTCATGTTCGCCAGCTGACATCTCTGAGTATAAGAAATACTGGACGAAGCTTGAGAGAACAGTTTCCGGGTGAAAACCCTCTGAACACTTTCAATTTTATTACGGTCGCAGGCGTTCATTAAACCGAAGAAAGGACAGCAATATTCGAGGACTGGAAGAACAAACATTTGATAAAGTCTTAGCTTCATTTCCGGAAGGAAAAATTATGCGATATGAATCCACATATCTGCGCGGC
>CACRXP010000194.1:802758-826731 GCA_902702965.1 Spirometra erinaceieuropaei | reverse complement strand
TCGCCGCCCCGGCCCACAATCTCAACGGCGTCAAAGTTGAAGATGTGTCCCATTTGCGCGGCATGGGTTGCTACCTCCGACTTTGGGTCCAACCTTCGCACGGCCAACTTATGCTCGTGCATTCGCGTTTGCAGCCGTCGGCCGGTTTCCCCAACGTAGTCGCAACTTCCGCAGCTGCATTGGAGTCGGTAGACAACGGCCGACATCTCCTGCTTAGGGATCGGATCTTTCGGCCGCATCACTTGCCGGCGGATTGTTGAGTCAGGCCTGTGGGCAACACCTATTCCGAGTGGCGCGAGTGATCGAGCTACGACTTCGGAGACCCCTTTAATGTACGGAATGCTCCGCCACGAGTTTGGCTGACTGTGCTCCTCGTTCCGTTTCTTTGGCTGCCTCCGGCTTCGTTCAATGAATGCCCGTGGATAGCCATTGGCTCTGAAAAGTTCTCGCTACAAGTGAGGAAGCCACACCAATCCAAGGATCTCATATAGTTATTTATTACGTTGCTATCTACGCAGTCGTAGTTCATGAAAGTCTGAACGGCGCTTGTCTTTTTTGAAAAGGCAAGCGGTAGGCAACGATGAATTAATACGTGGTCACTGTCAAAGAGGTCCTTTTTTAAAGCAGCAGAAAGAGGAGCAATGTCATTGGTAAAGATTAGATCTAAAATGTGATTATCTCTTGTTGGCGAGCGCACCAGTTGGGACCAATTAGAAAAATTGACAATATCTTGAAAGGGCTGGAATCTGGGTGGGCAGCTATTGGAAACCCAGTCAATTTCAGGAAGGTTAAAATCCCCAGTGATTATTTTAACATCGAAAGCAGCTTCCGAAATTAATTTAAAGATTTCACAGAGTTGTGAATCATCACTGGCTAAAGAATTTGGGGGATTGTATATACAGCCAATGATTGCCTTTCTTTGCGACGAGAGAATAACAGATGCAAAGCAGAAGTTTCCCGTGAATGAGGAAACATCCAAGTAATAGGGAGAGTGCTTTAGGTAGGACTTAAGATAAAGAAGACAACCACCCCCACGCCTAGTCGTGCGGTCTTGGCGGTAAAAATCGAAGTCATCTATGAGAAGGACAGAGTCAGGAATTAGAGAATGTGTCCAAGATTCTGTTACACATATAATATCAGGCGTCATTTCCAGAGCAATGGCTCTGATTTGGGCCATCTTGTTTATAACAGACCTGGCATTCAATAATATAATATCTAATGTGTTTCGAACGGCAATGCTATTTTCGACGGTATTTTAAAAAAAATTTGGAGGCGGATATGTAAGCTGCGAATTAATGACACTTGGAGAATAAGTACCAGTTAATTTAGAGTTATTGACGTACGGGGAGACAGCAAGAGAAGGCTGAGTATGAGACCTAAAGGAGGTGGGGACATAGTTTTCAAACATTGGAATGCTAGGGGAGTTAGAATATGGATAGACTTGTTGGTAGTTAAATAATGGAGGAAGGGGAGGAGGAGAAGGAGGAGGGAGGCTAGAAGGAAAATAGGGGCTAATGGGTGAGGGTAGGCCACAAAAAGGCTGAAATGGTGGGAAACCAGGTCTAGATTGGAAGTCAAAGGAGATAGGTTGACGTACCTGAGAGCAATTGGCCTTAAGTGGTGGGAAGCCTGAACTAGGTTGGGGCATAAATGGCTTAGGGCAATTCATGTATGAATTATTTGCTGGATATATAGTAGGGCTTTGATAAGTAACCGGTACGCAGGACAGAGAATTATTCGAGGATAGAATTGGAGCTGCGGGGTTTGTAGACGTGCTGGGCTGAACAGACTTGTTAGATCTAAGAGAAGGCGTCGTACCCCTAAACGGAACTGTACTACCTATCTTTTGGGTCGGAGTCTGATTCAATTTTCGAGTCTCACCGTTCTGACGCCAAGCCACTGGTGACTTAGCTGTAGACCATTACAGCACCCAGTTGGACAATAGAAGTTATCGGTCTAGCTGATGTAGACGGATTTTCATGTGTCTCAGCGGGACTATCCGGAGGATACGAAACGACAAATGGGGCTGCTGCTGCTGCTGCTGCTGCTGCTGCAACTTTAGGGGCAGGCAAATGCGTCAAGTGGCTTGAGTGAGATGGAGATGTAGGAGAAAGAGGGAGGAGGGAGTCAGATGTCGCAGGAGTAGGAGAAGCTGAATCCTTACGGCCACTTGTATTATGACCGAGTTGGGGAGCATTAGACTGAGAAGCAGTAGGTTTACGTGAGAATAGAGACCCCATTCTACGCTCCATAGGAGTAAGATCATGACAAAGGAAAAATTTTGCCTTCTCTAGGTACGCAGTGACACGCTCTCGATGAGTAAAGATGGTGTCAACTTCGATTGATGAAAACAATTTGACTAAGATGGGTGGATTTGTACTACGGGAGGACAAGCGTTTGGCATCAGCTATTTTATAGTTGAAACCACATGAATACAGGAAACTGGTCGCAACATCAATTGGCCGAGCAGATCGAGGAACATTTTTTAGCAGGAAGTTGTAAGAACGCTTCTGTCTATCACTAGATTCACTGGCGATCAGGTGAACAAGTGAGTCGAGACGCCTACATTCTTCGGAGGGAATATCGGAGATGTTCCCGTCGAATAAATGTCCAAGAATTGTCAGCAAAGAGCCAAACTTTAGCATAAAGTCCTTGCAATGGTCAAGTGCAGACAGATCAAGCTGCCGACCAATTACAACGGGTGACGACTGACTAGTAATATCATCTGACTTAGACTTAGGTAAAGCTTCTGACTTACGTTTAGTTAGGCCATGTTTACTTACAAGAGCCGAGAGCTTACGTCGACCAGTGACTTTTGGTCTCATCTTGTCTCGAGGCAATTTGTGATTAAGAAAACTTCTGGCAGACAAGTTGACTGAATTTCAGCTAGGGGCTAACGATGTAAAAATAAATTACAACAGTTAGAGAGAAATCGGATGCACAAAATGAGAATTGCAAAGTGCGATTAGTGAACAACGGGCATAGACTAGCAAAACTCGAAAGGAGATGGCAGCGGGCAGTTCTTAGAGAAAAGGCCTGTATTTAAGGAAATTCAAACAAAAAAACAGGTACTAAAATCGTAAGATCTCACAGAAAAACCACTAAAAATAATATCCTCCACTTATCTTCAAATTTAAAACCAGCGGCTTGACCTTGACCACCAAGTACTTACATGTAGTCCGTTGGAAAGGGGGCAATCATACTGATGGGTAATCCTAGAACGGAAACCCACCCATCGGATTTGTGCCAGACTTCGCAACCTGAATGAATTATATTTGCATAGATGCCCGCTGTACACTGGGGATGCGATGCGGTCCCGAATAGGCCTGTGCTCATAAAAACACCTGTAGTGGTTGGGGTTGCACCAACGAGCAATCTACCTGTCGCATGCACACCAGCTGTTATGAGCTTCAACTTACAGCACATCCTGATGGACAAAGGATGTCGCAGATAATATTTATAAGCCTGCCTTCACGATGTTCTCCGTATGCGGAACGCGCAGGCCACCTGTCAGAATGTTTTTCAGTTCACGATCACAGTAACCTAGGAAGTCGTTCAAGGAATCAGGTTTACCATAGTCGGAGAAAACTTCAACAACGAAGAGCTGCCCACAAACTGAGTGGATAACACGAGTAAAGACTGGCCACGGGCACTGCCCAGACCCATTTTGATTCTGCCATTATGCAGTTGGACGCGCACTTCGGAAATGCGCTTCGCGGACAGACTCTGCAATTCATCGAGCAGACTACGCTTAAGGTCGTAATGGACATAGCTGCCCCTGTAAAAGGGCTGCTAGTGAAAGTTTGTAGTCTTTAAAGCAGCGTCCTAGGGTTCTCGAGTGCCAATAGATGGTAAAAGCCGCAGAATCCAAAAAACATCTTCGTTGTGGATAGGACGTTTGTGTCTTCGGGAGACGCTCATGGCTGAACCCTCTGCATTCGCCGTCTACTAGTAGTTTGGTCATACCTCCCTTTCCAACTCCTCAGCTGTGGTCGAAACGGACTGTGACCGACCGCGTCTGGCTTCCTCTTGCCTGGCCACTTTGAAGCGAATAGTTTCATCCGGCGAATCAAATCAGCCCTGACGATGACCGTTTTGAATGCCTTATACGATCTCATATGCTGGCCAGTCCTGTCTGACCCGCATACTTACCCCTCATGGCCGACAATTATTTCTGCCCTGGCGATGTCCGTTTATAATCCGTTATACATTGCCGCATGCAGGCCGGTCCTGCCCGCATATTTGTCCTTTCATGAGCGCCAGTTTTTTCTCCTGCAAAGTTAATCCAATCATTTTTTAAATTCTAAAGTGGAGTTTATTTTATTGCTCGCTCATAATTTTTTTAACGGACTACTAATTCAGAAACTATAAAAAGCATATTGTACAGATTCTGCCTACCTCGTCTTAAATTCTTATGAAAATTTATTTTTACCGGCTTTAAAAGGATCCCGATGGGTCTTTGATGCAATAGTTTTATTTATTTAAGTCTTTTCCAACCCAAGATGACCAAACGAAAATCCCTCCGAAAGCTAATCCTAGGGTCCTCACTGTCTTCACCACAACTTATTCTATTCATTTGCTGATGTACATAAATATTTCACTTTGCAATTGATAAGGCATTTTTGGTCGCCATCGTGAGTCCATTGTACGATAGACTCCCAACTCTCCTCTTCCATCCATTTGCTGTTTTTTTACCAATGATTCCGGAGTCGTCTGAAGTCACATTTCATGACCTTTTCGATCGGCTCCCCACACCTCCAGTCTCATTGCACTTTTCGTTTTTCTACGCATTTCCCTTTCAGCTGAGTTTTGCCTCTTTGGTACCACCCTTGGGGCCGCAACTCCCTAACCTGCCAAATACAGCATCCCTCCATCATTTCCTGAAAGGACTCCAACTTATAGCCTTGATACAGTAACCTTTCATATTCTTTCTAGAGGCCACATAGTCAATTAACAGTTTATGAAATTTCCGATTATCATTTCTCACCAGTAAACTTTGAAACGGTCACAATTTATTTCAGGTTGTTTATTGCTATGCTGGACGCCACACATGCAACACCAATTGCGATTTCAGTGGAGCTTTCCGGCTCTAAACGCAGGTTTTGTAAATGATATAATTTGCATAGAAAGGCAAAAAACACCAATGATTCCACTGTGCCCACGACTAGCCCCATATCCAGGAAAGGAAACGTTTGTTTGAGTTAGTCAATGGCACTTATTCGCTTTGCTTCCAATTATGGCGGAGGAGGCCCATCTCGAACTTCTGAATCATAAGTTGCAGCTGCAGCAGGTATAGCCCGAGTCTGGACTGATTGTGCACTAGGTTGAAGCTGCTTTAGAACTTGATAAGGAAAATGAGGATTTGATTAAGTTGAAGAATGATCTGGAGGAAGTTATTAAACTGACGATTGAATTGATTGGCAAACCCGAAAATTCCGAGGAGGTCAAATGGAATGTCGGAGATATGTGCATGGCCATGTGTTCTAGAGATAAACTGTACGTCTCCTATCTCCTTATCTCTTCCTTAGATTCTACAAGGCAAAGATCTTGGAGTTCCTTGGCGAGGCCGCCTGCGTGGTTAATTTCTGCGAGTACGACACTACTGATGTCTGCCAGGTTAGCCTTGAGTCTCCCTATTGTTTCGTCCGGGCCTCCTAGACATGTGTTCTCCTTGTCCATAATCTGTTGGGAGACCGACACCATTTCCTATTGGAGAGGCACTATGTTGTCCCTAACACTGTTTTCCGAGAGCTGCAAGTAACTTATGCAGAATATCACTAATCTAACCATTCTTGAGCTTAAATCCACGGGCAGGCGTTGGTCGAGCAAGCCTCGGCTACGTGACTAGATCAAGTCATTTAGTGCATTGCATGTGTGCGTATTTCCTAACCAAATTTCTGCACTCCTACTTCGTGTTTAATAGAATTTATAAAACCAACACCAAGCCGCTCACTGTAATCACCGCAGCCCGGTTGTCGCCCATCGTGAGTGGTACCGTGTACGTACACGTTTGACGGGCCCATCACCTGCATTCACTTCTTCCCATTAGTCTTAGAGAAACGGTTTTTCAAATCTTTTTGGCGATTGCTTAGCCGTCTGTCATCGTGCCGTGACGCAAGACGAGGACAACATACACAAAGGTTCGGGAGTGATCTCGAAGCCGCATTAACTAGTTCTGAACGCCCTTCAGTGACCGAAATCGCAGTCACCTCCTGCTGAAGAGGAATGGTATGCATCTTTGTTTGACCTGACCAGACTAGTCATTTTTATTTTTTTTTTCTACCATTTGGCACCGGTCCCAATTCAAGGCGCTTTCTGTACGACCTCTGGCTTGGTGAGGTTCACACCCAGGTCTAGGCCCTCGGAGAAATCCGAGCCTGTTTCGTTTGAATCTATAGTTATCAGCTGAAGATTTATGTAATTTATCCGACCGCCCCTTGTATACTTGCGCCAAACAGAGCCTTTGCTTGTTTTAATTTGCAGTACTTCGCTCCAACTCCCAGAAGGGTTTCTCATTCTATCCGTGTTTTTTTCACCGCGGTGTCTAAGGTCTATCCCTTATAGTAATAATGACCCGTTCGACTGGTCTGCTCTTTGCATCGCCCGTCAGGAGTCAGGCCCCTTCCTCAGCTAACGTCCTAAATAACCCAAGCTAGTTTTACAACTGCCGTCTAATAGAGTATGTTGGTTGAATAACTCGCCTCTCGACTCGATTGTCATGTTTGATTTTTATAATCGACTTTAGATTTGCCATCTAAAGCCACTCACAGGCGTTGCCGCACCCGTGCAGAGGACAAAGTGAGTGTTTGATTTGTAAGCTAACCATTCTAGACGTGAAGTAAAGCACCGCGCAATCGAGAAAAAGAAGTTAAAGAAACTGAAAGTATCCCAACGCCGAGAAGAGCTAGAAAAAGCCTGTGAACGCGAGAAGAACCAGTGGCTGAACTTCAACAAGAAAATGGTTAAGACCGGAAAGATTAGGAAAAGTATATTCGCGTCTCCAGAAACCATCGATGGCCGTGTGGGAATCGGTACCTGCGGCATTGCGGGCCGACCAATGACGAAGTTTCACACTCACGCCAGAAACGTTCGCAGATAGTTTTCTGACACCATGTACACATGTATATATGTTGATTATATTGCTTTATCCCACATCCAAACGAGGTTCTCACAGTTCCCGTTTTGTGTGTGACGGCGTCTTCGCCGATTTTGGCGGCGAGTATGACCCTAGCTCCTAGCATTAAGACACAAAACTAGTTTGTTCACAGGGATAAGTACGTCGATTTTTGTCCTTGTCTACGCAGAAAAGGACGGCGTGGTGGCAAGACCGCGCTCGAACCCAGTTTTTATATTTTGCCGACCCAGTGGCTCGATAAGCCGTCGGTTGCGTGCGCTGTAAAGGCCGACCTATTAGAGGCGGCATGGGACAAACCTGAAATATTTTGCATCTGAGCGCCTGGTGTGTCACCCCACTCTACGATACTTTCTTCCTATTTGATCTGCGACGTAGCGAGCGGTCGTTTCGTCTTCTAGGCCGGTTATGCCGATGCGCGCCCAAGTACTGCACCAAGTCATACTACATCTAGACGAACGAGTCGGGCTCTCTCGTTCTTCGCCTCATCAGCTAGAAACCAGGTAATGTTTATCGGCCTCCCTAGACGCTTACAAACGGGGTGGCGACGTCGCACTTGTACACCGACCGACCTATCTTGTCGGAACAGCTTTACCATGGTATTTGGTAGGGGAAACTAATGCCCGAAATAGTTAACAGACTCCTTTCGGTTTGGAAGTGCCACACTCGTTCCTCAAGTACTGCCTTACGTGGCAGGCACAAGTCGGGCGGGGTGGGGTAGGATGTCCGAATAACAGCCTTAGGTCGATTTCATAGGTGGGAAAAAAGCGACGGTCTACTTGTCCTTGGCTGTATCTGGGACCGTGGAGGGTGCGACGCTGTCCACATATGCGCCGATTATGTGGTGTCTGAGAACCAGGCTGGGACATGTCCTTTACGGCCTTCGGCCGAACACGTGGCGAAATCGAGTTTGCAAGTGCTGGCATAGTGCGCTGTCGGACCACCACACTTAAGTGCCTACTGGGTCCGAGGAGCTGTCCGTCGGCCCGCCGATGGTATCATGCTCGCCGTGAGCGATCTCCAAAGGGGGCTTGCCAAAGGCGAGTTTTGGCCTGTGACAAGTCGCAGACAGGAGGCCTCTGGTCGTATTAATGGAAACTTAGTGGCCAGTTTCCTATGAGGAAACACCTGGCCAGCCTGCTCATTGAGGTGCAAGCGTCGGTCATTACCTGGCGGTTTTGCCGATTCTGGCCGTATATGGGGGACATTCGTCTTCCTGAGACTGTGGCTGACGCGCACACAGGGACTGCGTCGCATTGGCACGAACACCTAAGTACTGTGACTATTTTCATGTCGTGGACTTTTCCAATGACCTCAAATGCTCTATGGATCCAAGCATGTGTTGCAGAAAGCATGCGGAAGAGCATCCTTCCTTAGACACTAGCAAATTACGTTTTATAGATTTTAAGGTTTTCCGCTTTTTGAATTCCCACTAACATCGGGCTCGACCTGCCGTCACGCTTGCGTTTAGGGTTTTTAAACCGTGAGCCGCACACTCCATTTAATGCATGCATGCATGCATGCAGTCCTCTACGCTCTAGAGGTGCCACATAGCGCCCATGAAATTTCGCCCCGAATATGGGCCACGTTGCGTACTTCGAGAGGAGCATGAAGCGGGCAGATACTCTGCTGTACGAATAAGTGTTTCTTGGTCATGAAAATCTCGCAGTTACAAACGTCTTGGGACCGAGGGACATCCACTGTGAAAACAAGACTCTGGGGGCGGCGTGCTTTCCTTCGAAACGCGCACGAAGCGTGTTTGCGTATAATTCCCGCAAAGCATGCGTGGAGTCATGCAGACGTCGAAGATCAAAGGGAAAAATTCGTCCTTATTGTGCAATCATTTCTGGCGACTATGACTTTGCAGGCGGCTGGAGTGACACGCTTCCAGAAGTTGGCGTCCTGACGTGATTGAAATAGCTTCGGAATTACACTGCATGATGACCAATATTACAAGAACAACTTAATAATCCTTTCTAATTCTTACCAGATCTCGAAGTCTTAGTTAGCGTTTCTTAGGACACCATCTACCGGCTCGTAAGCCAGAAATGGCTATCCCAGTCTCTCAGTCTATCGGTACTCCTTTTCACATATATTACTAGTCACCATGCGACCTTGTCTTCGCTGGTCCAGTGTTTAGGGACGTTGGACTTCCAACCAGGTCGCGGGATCGAGCCTCATGTGTCCCACACCTAGGAGTTGTGTATAACTGGCTGACGATGGCCAATAAGCCAAAAAATGGCCATTCCAGTCTCCATCGTCTTTGCCTGTATTGCATGCCGCTGTGCGGCTGCTGACGGGGCTCGGGAGGGCCGCTAGGCACAACGGGACGAGTGAATTCCGCAGCACGATTGGGGAGCACCCTTCAACTATTGTACATGCCAGATCGCAATCGACAGGGAAACGGGCCCGTGGCTTGGTGGTTGGGGACGCTCGGCATCTAACTAATAGGTCGTGCGATAGAGCCCCAAGCGTTCCACACCTCGAGGTAGGGTATTGCTGACAGATGACTGACAAGCTAGATATGGCCGTTCCGGTCCCCCCCTTGAGATTCTTTGGGAACAAAATAACCTTTATTGCGCAAATTTTCAAGGCCGGCTCTCCAGCTCGTCATGCCGTGGGGTCACGTACAAAAACAGCTAACTGTGTCCAACAAGTGATTCTGTGGTTGGCCGAAGCCTGTGCCAGTGCGCGTCAATCGTATTTCGTCATCCCCTCAACGTGACAGTACCCTAAGGGGTACTAGGTAAAACACTAATTATTTATTGGCTGTGCTCGCTTCCATTTGTCTTTGAGAGATCTGCACATGGCACCTAAATCTACGTGCCGATTGATACAGGCGTCATCTGAGTGCATTGCTTGCAGGAATTCGCGGCATCATCGGACAGGCGCCAACAATGTGAGTGTTTTCCCACACAGGTTTGTGTCCAGTGTGCACAGCTACCTAGGATAGATGGTCTTGTCTCCCCGCCACTAACTAATGTTCACGTATACGGTCTGAGACAGATTTCCCAGTCTGGCCGCAACAGCCGGCAGCACGACTGAAACATGGGATCTTGTAGACAACGCCCTTTCTATTGAGATAACGAACTATGTTCTTATGGCGTACAAGCTAGGTAGGTAGTTGCAGGTTGATGTGCTACTTGTATGTGATGCTTTTCAGCTGTCATCCGACGAGCCTGAGCTGGTCACCAGGTGAATAATTCGGATGCCCGGCTGGCCGTAGTGCTCGAAATACCTATTTGTCTGAGCTAATGCTTCATGCACTGACGCAGAAGGTCACGCGAGTACCCGTTGTGCGAAAGTAACTTTAAGAGGTATTTCTGCTTGACAACCCTCTTCATCACAGCAGTGTGTTTTGGCTCGATTTAGCTTCTCTGAGATAGACGGAGGTGTGGAGAGATCCATGAGTTTTTCGACGTACAAGGATACCCGGAAATGGGAGTCGTCGACCAACCTTTTCGAAAGTCAACTTGGTTCCTGAGAATATGGAGTGAAAATTCGTGTGGATCAGATCTAACTGGACAATGACAAATATGTCATCAACACAGCGCAGCCACATGTTGGGCTAACTTTAGGAAGAGCTATTGATTCTAGTTTCTGCATTAGGGCTTCTGCCAGAAAGCCAGATATAGGCGAGCCGATAAGGACGCTTCCCAGTTGGCGATAACATTGTTTGGCGAAAGAAAAGTTGGTTTACAGACAAATAGCTGGTAGTTGGGACATCCCAAGAAATGTAATTTGGGATAGGTGAGATGTTTTGGGAACGTAATAACCTTTATTGCGTAAATTTTCGAGACCGGTCCCCCAGGTCGTCGTCACTTATGGGTCATATACAAAAAACAGTTAAAGATTTAACTATGTTGAACAAGTGATTCTGCGGTTAGCCGAAGCCTGCGCCGAGGGCATGACGAGATGCAGTGTTCTAAAAGAATCTCACCAGCGACGGTGGTGATTATAACGGAATCCCATAAATCCTTCGAGACAGGCCTCCGGTCCAGTCCGAAAGTTGGTATATTTAGATTGTAGCCCACAAGTTGATGTATCCACCCGAGGCAAGTAGAATGGAAAAGAGGAGACTCTTCGGGAAATCAAGTTATACGCATGAATTTTCAAGCCGGTGACACCAAACCGTCGCCATACAGAAAGAAACAAGATGTGGCATAACCAGAGTAGAGTGGTGGAAGAAGGATGGCGATTCGGTGAGCCCCCAGACAGCCGGACATAGATTCGTTGTTGAAAATAAATAGTGACCCATGGGCCTTTGTTTTTAATGTTCAGACGACCCAAGAGCAGGCAGGAGTCTATCAGTGGAGGTGGGTTTGGTGTCGCGCCTCACAGCATCCTAATGAGTGTCGCTCATGGCGAGATGCTCATGTCTCCAGGATTTTTGGTCGTTGCGGGGGGGGGGAGCGGTGGTTGTTGTGGTGGCAGCAAATACCCTTCCGTTCTTTATCGAGGTGCGGCGATTGGATGTGTATAATCATTACTGTCCTTGTCATTCACACCCATCCGCACTTGCATGTTCCGTGGCTGCTACTCTAGCGCCGACGCCTGAGTTCATATCTGACCGGCGCTCCCCGTCACCGGCTTCCGCAACCGTCCCCGTTCAGGCCTGACGACTCTTTCGGGTTCACGCCACCCTTGGATGCCCTTTTACTTGCGTTTCCAACTTCGATGACCGAATCATCATGCCCCCGCTCTCTGCAGCAGTCTTCTGGCTTTCAGACAATAGACTGTCATACGATCATCTTGTCAGGGAGGAACTGTCGATTTCCAAAAACAAGACGCTCGGAGAGGATGAGATTGTTACTGAAATCTACAGAGTGTCGACACTATGAGATGATTAATCATGCGCGGAATGCTGAACTTGTTTTAAGGGACCGGGACACGGATATCATTGGATGCGCATATTCTCTTCCATTCGTAAGAATATCGGGCGTAGTGCGCTTCGTACAGCTCGCAGCTGGCAAACAGTCTCCACAGGAGAGGCAGCAACTTATGAACAACTGCGCCTTCTACATATGTGTGTTCGCGACGGACTGACACCGAAGAGCCTTCGTTATAAAGCGCCAGTGCATACCGAATTGGGCCGAGGCGTCGTACAACGCTTCCGGAAGCAAACGATAAGACTGTTGATCAACGACTGCCACGCACGCTTGCGCAAGTACCGAACTGTCATAGAAGAAAGGTCGGAGTGCGCGGCATTACTCAGCGAACCAGTTACCGAGTGTCTGGACCGAACAATATCAACCCTGGCAAAAGCGAGACAGGAAGTGAAACGCATGAATATAGACCAAAAAGTCGTCAAATTGGAACCCGAAATCAATACTGACGTAAATGTGGTACACAACTTATCTTCGAAGCAGTTAAGCGAACCGGAACTCAGTGTTGGACCTCGAAGCCAATTTTAACATTGCTGATGCCACCCCAGCCGACTTCATTGCCGCACTTTAGGCCATGTTAGTACGAACTAACGCGACCGAAGAGGCTAAGCACACGGTGCGCCAAAAGGTCACGTCTCTCCTGATGACGAACACGCACGCTAGCTATATGTCGCCCGCAGAAATAGAAGCAATGAAGAGATTAAAAATGGACAAAGATATTATAGTGATACCAGTCGACAAAGGGAGAGCAACCATTGTGATGAACCGCGTTGATTACAACGAGAAGGCACAAGCTCTCCTGGACGACTAATAGTCCTACAAGTCCGCACATGCCTCGCATGGCCAGCTGACTGGACTCTTAAGCCGACTCCGGCGTAAAAATGTAATTTCGCTTGACGAATGGCGCCAGACAAAACCAACCGACACGGCGTTGGCCAGGTTCTAGGGGCTACCAAAAATCCACAAACCCAACGTTCCTCTGCGGCCAATCGTTGTCCTGAAAGCCAGCCCCACATACAATCTAACCAAATTAATGTCCCGAAAACTCAATTTTCTCTGAGAGGGCTCTGTGACCTCAGTCAATTCGGCCTCCCAATTCCTTGCCGACATTCGGGAAAAACTATTCGACCCGACCAAATCATGGTATCCTTCGACGTTGTCTCACTTTTCACATCCATCCCACCAGACTTGGCGCGCGACGTGCTATGCATACACCTCGAAGAAAAGTACGACGAAACGACAGGACCGTTAAAGATCCGCAGCTAATGCAGCTCTTTGCATTCAGCCAACGAACCTTTTTCACCTTCGGTGGCAGAACATACAAACAAATCAAAGAAACACCCATGGGTTTTCCAAAATCCAGCCTAGTTGCGGGACTGGTCCTACAAGAACTGGAGAAGGTTGCTTTCAGCCACTACAAACCTGTGTTTTGGCACCGATATGTGGACGATACATTCGTCATTATTGAAAAGGACAGACTATGGGGTTTTCAGGACTTGATTAGCAGCATATTCCCCGACGTTCAGTTTACAAGAGAGGACGAGAAACTACCCCTCCTTGACGTGCTCGTCACGCGCAGACCTGATAGTAAACGCAGCACTACAGTGCACAGAAAGGCGACCAATACAACCCAGGTCCTTAACTATCATAGCAATCACCCATTGGTGCACAAACGGGGCTGTGTGAGGGCGCTTTTCGATCGGGTAAAAACGCACTGTAGCGAGACCGAAGGAAGGATGCAAGAACTACGGCATCTCCGGGACCAATTAACAAGCAACGGCTACCAAAATAGTTTCATCAGCCGCTGCATACGCAGGCACCCACGACGGACAAACGGAAGTGAGACACCAACAATTTGGCACTCCCTACCGTACATAGAGAATGTGTCCGAGGCTACAGAACGCATTGCGTCAGAGTTAGGCGTGCGCATCGCTCATCATCCGGCGGCTACCATGCGTAGCAAGATCATGAAAATAAAGGATCGGCTGGACGCAGGTGAGCAGTCGGTCATAGTCTATCAAATCCCGTGCCATAACTGTCCTTGCCACTACACACGCCAAACAGGACGACGTCCCAGCTCACGAATACTTGAGCACAAACGGGCCGCTCGGAGAGGCGACCCACTATCTCAAGTAGCCACTCACACGCTGGAGGAAGAGCTTGAGTTCGACTTCGCCAACACGCGGATATTGGCGCGAGCCGGCAACAAGACAGGGCGAGAGCTGTTGGATGCGTGGGTGTCGGACACCAAATCTATCAACAGACACATTGATTTGCCTGCGTGTTATCACGTACTCCGCCCACGCTGCCAGGTGGCGCAGCTCGCATCGACGCGAAGTACAAACGGCGTCACCACGCAGGGGGAACAATTTTGGACCAGGCGGCACAAACCAGACCCAGCCACGGACGTAGTCGCCCCCTCCCCTCCCACTCACGGCACAATAATATAAATGTTCACACGTTGCTGCACTCTAGCAGTCTCTGATGATGAAATCCAGTTCGAGTTCGAAAGCTAAGGCCAATAAGCCTCATTAAAGTTGGTGAAAGATCCTTGCTGTTGTCAGTCTCAGGATTTCAGTGAGCGTGACTGGAAGAAAAGACCAGCCAATCGGGGTTCCGAGCTGGGGGTGGATGGGCTGACCAAATAATCAGACTGCGGGGCATTCTTGAAATTCATCACGGCTACCGACAGCTGCCTGCGTTGTTGACTTCACCATCGCGTTCGATTCGGTCCATCGGGAGTATCTGCAGCGGATAACAAATCCGGACGGTATGTCGAATATGCCGAGTCTTTCCAGTGTCCGCTACCCGTGGACGTGCGCGGCCAGCCGCGAAACAAACTTGTCTGATGAAACAGCAATCGTGAAATAACAGCGGCGGCAATAGCAGTATTTGGCGGTTGAGGTCTAGCGAACCGACTTTTCAATAAAATGCCGCAGGGTCAGACGACGGCACCGTAACGCGGAAAGCATTAACAAAAGTTGAATACGTTTTCTCACAACATTATTGCCTTGAGGACTAGACATAAGGTTACGGATCAGGTTGAGGACTGGAGGGACAAACATGCATCGGACTTCATGCATCTCGACCTTATACAAGTCCCTTAATGGCGGCTCTATTAGACAGTATCTTTGAGAAACAACTGTAAAGCAGTAGTAAGGCAGCAAGACAACTATGCCCTCCTCGCAGACATACTGACGGTTAGGCAGTGAAGTGTGCCGACCTTAAATCAAATTTCTCCAGGACTGCACCCAGCAAACACAACGTTGACCGTTAACGCTGTCCGGAGGGAAGACAAAAAACATGGGTAGCCGTGGTAAACGCACAAATCAAGTGCGCATTTGGTAAAGCGGCCTATTAGGCTGATGTGTAAACTGAAGTAAATTCGATTCAGAGTCTGCCACTGAGAACCTCCAACGACGACAGTCATTCGGACTGTTTTGAAACCGCAAAAGTTGTTGCGGACCCACTAAAGACACATTCGGGAAGACGAGTTGCTCGTTAGCCTAGCTGCTGACTACCCGGTGCGTTCACAGGTGGCGGATAGTAGAACGGCCTTCAACGAAGTTTAGCTGCGAAATAAGCAGACCCAAGTCTGACCAATAAGCAGTCGCGGACAAGCAGGGACAGTACTACCAAGGTGTGGAGGACTGAGGTCTGGCACGCTGGTCGCCTTACAAAAAAGCCGCAAAGCCCAATGGCGGCACTGTGACATAGCAACCGTAAACCGCCATTAAATAACTTTATTTGTCATCGCTGCTGTGTTGTTAAGCTTTTAGGCCAAAGTGTTAAAGGAGGCAACCTCGAAAAAACAATCCGAGCGGCTGTTTAAGACGCCTGTTTCCAAAATTTCCAGGAAACCTCGTGAAATATGCTCCACTACAATATTACGACCCATGCTACGGCGTCCGCGAGAACCGACCCTGTTACAGTGGTGCAGGCGAATAGTATGCGAGCTGGACTACCTAAAGGAGAACATACTCGTAGTATTGGATGCCGGGATGTGCGAACTTTCCTGGATCCTGGTATCTAAAGTCTGACTGCGCGCAGCCCTAATCAGTACAACGTGGATGTCTGCTGCCCGTCTGAAGTCCGACATCCTGACTCAGGCTCTCGGGAAACCAAGATCCCGGGAGTCGACTCACACTCCACTCTGTATCACAGAGGCCCGCGCGAATCTTCTGGTAGACACGGTGTGGCGATCGTCATCTCGCAACAGACGGACCTCGCTTTACTTGCTTGGGAACCAGTCAATGACTGGATGGCCTACGTGCGACCGAAGGGTCACCTCACGAACAGTTCTATCGTCTGTATGTACGCACCAACTTCAACTGCCGAACATCGCGATAACTAGGCGTTTTACTCGCAGCTGCAGTCGTTAGTTGAAAGACCCCCTCGCCGCGATCTGGCGATTATTGCCAGGGTCTGGAGTGGCCGAAATGCACTTGGCGACCCTACAAACAGTCATCTTATTGGTCGCTTTAGGCTTGGTTCTCGGTATGACAATGGCGAGAGATTGCCAAACATCACTGATCAGAACAGATTGCTTGTCACTGACACGTGCTTCCAGCATCGCAACAAACATCTGCTGACCTGGTATTCAAACAAAGGTCATACGATCAGTCAGATTGACTACATTCTAGTCAGCTTAAGGTCACTCAGCTGGGTTCATGATAGCAGATCGATGCGTGGTGCCGAGACCGGTAACGCTCATGGGTCGGATCATGTCCTCGTTCGTACACGCTTGAAAGTTCACTTCTCATCCGCGTTAAAAATGCCACGTGCCAAACACCTCGATGTCGCAAAAATCCAGCAACCCAGCACTGCCGAGGCTCTGAGCAGAGAAATCCGGTCCTGTTTTTCCACCCGAGCCGACGGAGAAGGCAGTAACCAGTGGTCGTCAATAAGTCTATGGAGCACCCGTGAAAATTCTTGGATAAACCCAACGACGCCACAGTGAATGGATCAGTGAAAAAACCCTGCACTTGTCTGCTCAGACGGCTCGACCCAAGTCCCGTAATGATGATTCCTCCCGCCTACTTCGGAAGATGACGGAAAAGTCGGCCAGGGATGATCGGAAGCAATATTGGGCTGAAATAGCGACCTCGACGAAGCAGGCCTCGAACTTTGGTGACACTCGAAAACTCTACCAACTTATCCGCCAGGTTAGTGGTAAGCCCTATGCACTGAGTGATTCTGTTCGCGACGTGAAGGACAACTTTACTGCTGACAACTCGTCCAAGAGCAAGCGCTGGCATGAGCACTTCGAGTGCCATTTCAACTTCGATACCCAATCCACCACGCCCTTGTTCTCCCCTGCAGCGGAGTCTCCTCCCCCTCCAACCTATGCATTGTCAGGAGACCCCCTTGTGAAGAAGTCGCCGATGCCATACAAAGGCTACGCAACAACAAGGCACCGGGTAAGCACGGTATACCCGCTGAAATTTACAAGTCTTGTGTCGACACTCTGGCGCCCTGGCTCCATGAGTTGACTCAACAAGCGTGGAGAGACGAGGTTTCTCCTGATGACCGGGACTCAGGTATCCTTGTAACTATCCTAAAAAAGGGAGATAAAACAAGATGCGAGAACTACCGCGACCCAAGTCTCATCGACTTTGTTGCGAAGATCCTCGCCATTTTCCTTCTTAGGCGATTTCAGGCTGTGCGTGCCACTCGGACGAGGCCCAATCAAGCCGGATTTCGTGCTCGATGTGGATATGCGAACCACGTATTCACACTGAGGCGCATTCTTAAATTCAGCCATAGCTACCAACGACCGACGGCCGTCTGTTTTGTTGACTTTGCTGCCGCGTTCGACTCCGTCCGTCGTGGGTCCCTGTGGTGGATAATGGCATTAGATGGTGTATCGCCAAAAATCCTCACCATGGTCAAGGCCTCTTGTCGTTCCACCGGTGCGCAAGTTATGGTCCACAACAATCTTTCCCAACCGTTTGGTATTCGGTCTGGCGTTTGACAGGGTTGTATCCTGTCGCCCATTCCGTTTAACTACGCTATTGACCGGATTCGCGGAAGGGCCCTACACGAAGATGACGGTATTGAGCTTGCACCCTGACACCGGCTGACTGATCTCGACCATGTCGATGGCATGGCCCGACCAGCTTCAGGTTTAGGTGATCCGCAGCCTATGGTTTCACGGGTGAACGATGTCGCTAAATCGGTCGGTTGGCCCATAAATGCTGAAAAGACCAAATTGTTTTCAAGCTGAATCCCGGACCAGAAGAAGGTAACACTCGACATTGATGGCCGTCAACTTGAGGAAATAAACAGGTCTAAATACGTCGGGGCGAGGCTGCTGCCGAATGGGCAGAGTAAGGACGGAATTGTATCCCAAATCGATGCCTCCTGACGGGCTTTCTTAAACCTTAGACGATGCCTATGGATCCGACGCGACACCTCCTTTGCCACTAAGATTCGCGTGTACCGTGCATCCGTCCGATCTGTCCTCCATGGTTGTGGATGTTAGACTGTGCGCGTGGAGGACAAGCGAAAACTGGAGGCATTTGACCACCACTGCTTGGGGACCATCCGTCGAGTGGAGTACATCGACTTCGCCTCAAATGACACAGTTTGCATTCGCTGCGACAGCATCGCACAGATAACCCAGGCCATCCAAGAAAGACGACTGAGGTGGTTTTGGCATTTTCTTCGTCGCTCACCTAGGAGCTCAGTGTTACTGCCCTCGACCCGGCACCGTTAGCCAAGTGGGAGCGTTGAAGGGGGAGTCAACCGAAAACCTGGCTTGACAGATTTCGTCAGGAAGTGGCGGTGGTTCTTGGACCTTCGGTATTCGATCTTAGTTGTTGGCAAAGAGAATGGGTTGAACTGTCCAGATGTGCTGCCTCAGATCGTCACACGTGGAGAGGTACAGTTCGGGACACCGTCGAGGCCAGCTAGGCCAGGTATGATCGCAGCCGTACTAGGTGCAAGTAAATAGCATGGTTGACGTCATAACTAAACGGAACACGACAGTGAAAGGACAACAAATAATTTTGACGTGTAATGATGAACGAAGCAGTTTCTGATTCATGTGGACATGCGTATTTTGGCAGTTAATGTATCTGTAGTCGCTGAGTTGGAAAAAAAGAAAGTAGAATGTTTCTCGCTTATCGCCGCAACAACTGTTTCATTTCCCGGACATTCCCTTTTTGAATTCCTCCGCAAGACGTCTTCGAAAACTGGAAGCATCAGCGCACGGACTAGACGCATTTTCAATTCCTTTCAAAACTGCAGACAACGTTAGGAAAAGGAAATGACGAACTTTTGCTTTTTGAGGTGTTCATCAGGTTCACCAGAAGTCTTGCAAGGGAGCGCATGAAAGGATGCCTGGACATTTTCGGGACAATAGTGCGTTCGACGTCCGAATTATTCAACAAAATACTGGAGAAGCTCGACAGAAAATACAACAAACTTCAGAATGGCTCGCAACATGGCCGCTAGAAAATCAGCATCAGTTTAGTCTTCTAGATGTGACTGGTTATATATTCTAGATCTGATAGTTCACGATCAGATCTGTAGAAAATCGAACAAAATGGTGTCTTTCTGAGCGAAGTGTAATAAGCTCCCAATCACGGGAGGAATCTTGTAGGGTCGCCGCTACCAACGTTCTCCCTATCGCCCACCAAAATGTGCTCTCTGATTGGTTAGCTTTTTTGCGAATGTGTAACACCCAGCTTGTCCTCGTCCTGTAGGGGCTTCAGATCGCCGGTACCTTGGTAGTCCTTCGCTGGACGACCAACTGAGAAGGGCTCGTCAATGGATTGATTCCGTGTCCCAGACGACATGATAACAAGTAATCCAGCAACAATCGTCAGCAGGAGTGATACAAGGAACCGTTTATTGTAATCGAATAATTGTAACACGGAGAAAGGGAGTTACAGGGGTGTGGCAGACTCCTTGATTGCGTTAGTCAAGGGATGTCTCTCTGACAGAATAATTCGGTTCAGTATCTGGCTGCACAAGGGGAAGTGTAGAGCTGGAGGCTGCTACAGGGGTTGGGATCCGGTTCTCGCCAGTCGATTCTGAAACTTAGAAGAAAAACAGGGACCTTCGTAAAACAACAAAAGGACGGATCAGTTCAATTCTGTCATACCACAAATGTTCTTATGTATTGGTCGCACGAGTCGGTGCATAACCAAGAGAATACAGGCGTAGCGGCCGAGGACGTCAAGGGTAGCACACACCGGAATAAAGAAACGCCGAGAAGAGATCCTGACGGAGGTAGACCTGAACAGAACTGTTAACATCTCTCGAAACTCGTTCACACGCAGAAGAAGAGAGTACGTCGATTATGGATATAGTGTAATGGAACAACTGATATGAAGAATGTATATAACAAACGTTAATGTACACGAGCAACGAGGAACAGATTATAGGTGACCTGTCTGGATGGATAGACGACCCTGCGTACTAGCTAAACAGCCGGTGGGGATGCAGCGCTGTGGGCAACTGCAGGGAAGGGCCGAGGGAGCCGACATTGAGTGAGAGAGCGAGAGAGAGTCGAGAGCGGCGGTTCGTTGCGGGAGGGGGGTCGGCGGTAACGGGAGGAAGGGACACCGGTCGTCTTCGCCAGCACGCAGTTACGCCATCTCCATCCTAGGTCTTCGCGCCAAAAGTGTCGTGGCATTCAAACAATACTGTTCAAGTCCAGGGGCGTTACACAGGATCACCTGCTAGCGTGAGCGGGAAAAGGCAAAATTAGGGGCATAGGCAGCGCCATTTTCGCGCATTTTGTCGATTCTGGGCATAATTTAGACTAATGAAGCGTTTTGTGTGATCTATATGGTACCCTCGAGCTATCCTAAACCACTTGGACAGCGCCTGTAGCAACAGCAGAGGCGACCGCCATCAGGTTGGGAAAACCAATATTGTGCGCACTGAATAACTACGTTCAGGCTCCGCGCCTACAGTGGTCGAAGGTCGACTAACGCTACAACTCTCCCGCGCCCTTCCGCTCTCTGCCCGTCAATGACACTGACCGCTAATATCATCCCCTCCCCACATTCCCACACCCAGTCTCTGCTTCAAGGCGAGTTTTGATCGATAAATCTTATCACTGACATATTTTTACGTGTACGCCCTTCCCATACAATTGTGCTGACCCGACGAGAATTTATCGAATGCTACGTATGCTCGCCACCTCTTCTTCTTGAAATACCTATGGCTAACTTCCATGGTACTGGTTGTTGTAGCTTCAAGCCGGCAAATTCACACGAATTTTTAACTCTGTTTCGTTGGACGTACCTTAAATACTGGGGTTGGGGTTAATTTGGGGATTAAGTGCAGGGATAGGGATAGAGTTATTGTGTGATTTATGTTAAGGATAGGGCTAGTTAGAGGGTTTCGTAGGGTCTAGCTTCATCAGTAATTTCAATTTCAGGATTAATGACATGGTTTGCTAGCGGCAAACGCTAAGATTAGGGCCCGGCAAGAGAAGACGACTGATCAGTTTTTCAGGCCATGAAGACTTAGTTAAGGGGGGCCTATTAATATTATTGGCTTATAACTTATCTTATCAAACGACTGATTTCCTGATTCTTTCAACAGTCTTTTTAACTCTTGCCACATTTCACATGTTAGGTCTCCACCTACTTTTTGTTTACTTACAAGGCTCCCGTGATTGTTTTTGGTGTTGATGTCGCTACTGTCGAATCCGACTGAACACAACGAAGTTTTTTGCGTCGACTTTGTTACCACACCGTAATTTCTGACTCTGATATTTGCACTAGAAGCGTGCGTACAATATTAACTTCTGCATTCAATTTAAATTTAAATTTAATTTTTTTGATGCCAGTTTACAGGCATTGTCAATGTGGCAGCAGTGAAAAATAACTCCTGATTAAAGGAATAAAAATAAAGTTGATGGTGGTTTTACGGTTTGCAGGGTTCAGGAGAAAAAAACCGCGGACCACAAACTCTCGACCGTCAAGAAGGGAGGGCTTGCACGGCACTGGAGATTATGAAACGCCAATTTCTTTCGTGAACATAGGGTTAGTCCAACCGTAAGCGCCGAAGAACAGCTGTCGCTGACGGCCAAAGAAACTGTCCCTGGTGGAACGAGTCATAGTGGTCAGAGACTACAAACGCCATCGCCACGTTATAGTCGATTAGTGGATTCAGCACTCAAAATTTGAGGAAGCTTTTCTGAATGCAAAAATCGAGTAATAGTTCTCTTAACTAAAGGATAAGTTTGCAGAGTTTTCACACCCATTGGTAGTTTATTCCAAATAGCAATTGCATTTACAGAAAGGAACTGACGATATTTAACAGTACATGCCAGAGGAAGAAATAAAAAGACCTCACGGTGACTGTTACGTCGTGGGTGGACATAGAATCTTAAAGAGGTGAGTGGGTCAAATGTGTGATTATATAAGAGTTTAAATAGCAAAAATAGCCCCTTTTTTAATCTACGGAACCATAAAGGTCAAGGCCCGTAAGCCGGCAACGTTCTTGGTAAGACAAATGTCGGTGTTCCGGGATTAAAACTCTCTTGGTAAAAAAGTGTTGAATAGGTTCTATTTTCTTTCGCTCAGTAGCACGCATGAGGCTAAATAAAAACAAACAGTATTCCAGACCAGGTCTAACGTACATGTTGAAAAGGCGCATTCTAATGTCCCTAGTTTTAAAGTTTCGAAGGATAAACCCGGTCGTTCTACGTGCATTGGAGACTATCAAGGCACAGTGCTCCGAGAGATTGAGACTCTTGGAGTATGATACGCCCAGATCCTTAAAAACCCCAGGCACATTTATGGCGTGACCTTCAATACTTAGTTGAAGTTGGCGCTCGTCGCCAACCACTATGAGTGAGCACTTATGCCAAGAGAGAGAAAGGCGCCATGTGCGGCACCATTGGGCGAAAGCCTGTAGATCGCTCTTATGGAGCTCGAGCACGATGTCATGATCTGCCGGCTTATATCGATATGCAACTTTAAGATCATCGGCATGCATGAAAGGCTTACCATTCTGGAATAAATCGGGTCCATCATTAACGAAAAGGCAAAATAAAAGCGTTGAAATTCATCTGTCAAGCGCAATTTATTTAGCAACACAGTTTGATAGTATAACGTACTTTAATTAAACGACGACTAGGAGTGCTACGCGTATAGTCCCTTCTAGTTCCCAGTGAGGAGAAATGACGGGCTCTTGAAGGGAGGTTGGGTTAACTTATGACGACGGAAGGAAGTGTTGGAGTTCAGGCGGCATTGAGAGCACGAGGATGTCCTATGGCAGGGACAGACTGGTATGGAGGCGAACCTTGTCGGTCCAGGCAGCAGAGGCAATGCAGAAACTGGGGTGGCACCCTGAAGGCGTCCTCCGATTCAGGGTGCTCATTGTCAATCGTCCTCGGCTGTTCTTGGGCCTCCAGACGATTCGGATATGTTTCCATAGAACAGAAGAATGAATCTGCTTAATTTAAACCTAGGAGATTAGAAGAAAGTATGACGTGGCCAATAGTATCTTCAAGGCCATTATTATTGACATGCTGGCTTCTGAGTAGTCTCTATGTGGACGCTAATAGGAAAAACGAAATAATGAATGGTTAAAGCTTTTGACTTAATTGGGCTAGATCCAATGGGTTTGGCGGTTCAAGGATACACACACATATATATATATATATATATAAAATAGAAGCGAAGATGCGCGTCCCCGGACATAAATGAGAAATAGAGGCGATCTCGGGAACCACAGTTATATTGTCCTGACGTTTCAAAAGCAAACAGGCTTTCATCGTCGGAGGTGAGCATTGTACCGCGCCTCACAGTATTTATAGGCGGTGACGATCTTGTTACAACGGGTTTGCGTTTGCTTTCCGCTTGCGTCTGACGACGACCTGCGGAACCAGCGTCGAAAATTTACGCAAGAAAGCCTCTTGTCCCAAAGAACCTACCTCTTTTCAACATATATATATATATCAACATGAGTAAAGATTCGAGGTCC
>CACRXP010000194.1:752013-802632 GCA_902702965.1 Spirometra erinaceieuropaei | reverse complement strand
GAATGGGCGCACACCGATCTATTGGCTTCACGAAGCAAACAAGCTCCGTATGTGTGGCAAAGGTCACGAACAGGCAACCAATTACCAGACCGAAGTCGGCCAAGTCATAATAGCAGCGAGGAGGGACGATAGAGAATGCGGGTAGATTGATACAGCACTGTTTCGGGCTTATTGTGCCTTTATTCAGCCAATCATAACCCTGACCAGCAGCTGAGACCAGAAACACAAACACGCGTAAACTGGTTTGTACGGGCAAGCTCAAAAATTCTCTCTTTTTATTAGACAAACTTGACCACCGTCAATCGGGAATGTCCATAATAGACTGCAGTTTAGTTTTCTATAAGATAGAGGGAATAATCCAAGCACATTCAGCCTCCCCTGATTTGACAAGAGCTGTAGGCCATAGACAATATTTATTTCTCTGCTTTACGCTTGTTCGAGTTGTTCAATATCCTTCTTTATCCATGCTGAAGCTGCCGGCTTTCCATATTCCAGGTGGGGTTTTACAAAGACGCCGAAATGTCTTCCGAAAAGTTCAGAAGGAAATATTTCAAATGCACGTCTGATCCTGTGTAAATTACTAGCTACCTTCTGGACCATCTTTCTACAGTGTACTGTTGACGATAATTTTATGGTCATCCATACACCCAGATCTCTGTGTCTTTCTACGGTTTCTTATGCCGTCCCGTCAATAAAGTACTGATGGTTTATACTTTTCTTTCTTTTGATATGACAGTTGGAATAAACAATTTCTTTCAGTAAGGAATTGAAAGTATTCCATTTGTCGTCTGCTCTACCATGCTATTCTGTCGCCCACGATATCGTCGACGATTCTCTCCTCATGAGAGAATAGTCCCCTTTCCAATCGCTTTTCTCCAACCTATGACGTGTAATTGGTTTGGAAAACAGTAAATACTCGATTTACCGCGTGATGTGGTCGCTTGACCTTAATGGCGGTCGGTCATGCTGGTCTTACACGCTTTCTTCCTCTCGGCAAAAATAAGATCCACACAGTTTGGCTGTTATCCTTTCCCAGCCGGCGTCCCAATTGTAACGTTCTGGTATATAATTTTGTCCGTTGTCCATTGTAGTAGTTTGTGACTAAAGCTATCTTACGGCCCATGCTCAGTCGGTGTTTACAAATCAACGACAGGAGCGTTAAAATACCTAAAAGCCCTAACCGGCTTTATATAGAACGGTTATGAAAATAAAATCTTGATCAGAAGTACGGTTAGGGGAGTGGTGCACCATCGAAATCGTCAGTGGCCGGACATTCCTAGCAAATATGGTAATGCTTAATATTTTTATATCCCGCACCGGATTATGTGCCTCAACCATGGCGGTAAGCTTGCAAGTGACATAAACTATGACTCCTCATCCTCGACTTGGTTTATATCTCCTGAACTGATAATATCCTCTGAGTGATATTTCTGAATCTGCGATATCTGCAGAAAGCCACGTTTCGGTGAAAGCCATGATATCTAGCTTATTTTCATCAGCTAAGTATCTTTGTTCGTCAAGTTTGTTGAAGAGTGTTTGTACTTTTGAGGTAATAACCTTCAGTGGTTGTTTCGCAGGAGAGGCCCGAACTTCATTGTGACAGGTTTTGACCACAGGAAAAACTCCTTGTCCTGGATTATTTGGCCATTTCTCGTCATCAGGCTTTTAATCCCTCTGCAAATTTTCTCCCTCAATTCTCTTCACAGTTTCCTCATTTTCAGCCTTTCCCTCCGTTCGTAGTCCAGCTAAAAAGACTTATTTTTGCGAGCCTCGTAAGACCACTCTTCCTTCTAACAGAAAGGCGTCCTGAGCTTCGTTTTCTTAAAAAACTTTAAGGGGTCTTGAAGATGTGTGCAAATCACGGCTTGTGTCTGTCTTGCCTAGTCGGAAGACATTTTACAGTGAATTTTTCCCGATCCTTTGGGACGATACAGGTGTATTCATGAAGAAAGTTCAGATAATGTGTCACCCGTTTCTTCGAATTGCACTGCGTGGACATTGGCGTACCCCTTATTACGATATTTTGCTTACGATTTACAGACGAGCTGTTTATCGCCCCACCCACGATAGGACGATATGTTGCCACTGTGGTACTCCCGACGGATGATGGCACACCGACTTTAGACGGATTTTAGTCCGACGTTCGGGATGTAGCACTTGAGGTTGCATATGACGTACTGCCTTCGGCATCGGAACTTTCAAAAAGACCGTCCTGTTACGATGTACTATGCAATGAGTTGTCGTGTCCTCTTTCATAAACGAACTGTTTAAGGCCAGCTAAGTTGGTTATGCTATGAAGTGGAGCGACATTATCCCCTCCAAAAATGACGGCAAGCCCTTTGCGTGTTTTCTCGCATATATTTTGAGGTCAAACCTGACTTTCCTGCCTATTGGACAACTTCTGTTCTTATTCCAGTATTTAAAGTTAGCTACCGTTCTGATTTTCAAAACTACCCAGTTGACCATAAAACACAGTCTCTTGTAAAAATCCTTGCAAAAATTATCGCCATGAACATTACCGACTTTCGCATAGCCAATCGAGGTATAAGTCCTTCCCAGCATGGTTTTTTACCAGATCGCTCTTGTGAAACATGTCATTTGTCGTTTCTCAATCTTCTTACTTCTCTTAGTAATGACCACCAATTTGTGGTGGTTATCTATTTTCATCTTAGTAAAGCCTTTAATAAAGTGCCACATAGAAAACTCTTAGTTAAATTAGAAGCTCTGGGAATTCGCAGTCCACTAATAGACTTTATCATGTCATACCAGTCTTATCGTAAACAAAAGGATTTAGTGGGATCTGCACTTTCCAGTGAAAGCTCTGTTGTAAGTGGTGCCCTACAAGGTACCGTTTTAGGTCCTCTTTTGTTCCTCTTTAACATAAATGATATTTCGACGGTAGTTAGACATTCTCAATCATTTAATTATGCTGATAATCTCAAATGTGTATATCCATTCAATAAGTATACGAGCCTTCATTGCCTGGAGCAAATCCATGTTGACTTGCTTACTCTCTGAGCTTGGAGCTCAAAATGGCTAATGGGATTATCTCCATCCAAATATTTCTGCATATGTTTTGGACCTGATAGGCTACTCCATCCAGTGGTCTCTTAAGTTCCACCTATCACTGAATGTACCACCATCAAGGATTTGGTTTTAAGCTGCACAAATAATCTTGATCTCTCGTCACACGGTGACAGAATTGCAGCCAAAGCTGTCCAGGTTGGTGGCTTTATTTTTTACAATTTCTATCTTCATGAAATTAAATTAATACTCTATCGTCTGTTTGTACTTCCCGTCATCGAGCATTGTTATCCATTCCTTGTTTTGATTAACGAGGCAAGTCGTTTAAAAATTGAAAATGTTTAAAGACGGTTTAAAAGAAAACTTTTATTCACAGGACATCTGAATATCGCCTACACAGATGGATGTCAACCAACCAAGCTACACTTTTTATGATTTCGAGGACTAGAAGCAGTCTCCTGTTTCCTCTTTAGCATTAAAAATAGTTCGAATCTTCCTCGAATTTCAGCATTTACCCCTAGTAGTCACCCATCCAAACTTCCAACTCTTCCCTGATTATATATCCTTCCGTTTCATCCACATCTAAACGCTATCTTTTTTCGTGTCCACTTGTCAGATATTTCGGTCTTTTAGATTTGTTGCATCCTGTCCTAAACAGAGCACGATATCCTTCCGACGAATCCCCCCAAAGGAGAAGGGACGCAAGGTTGAAGTGAACTCTCTAAGCCACCTCTCTTCCGTTAATCGCCGACCCTGGTCCCTGCGACTTTAAATTCTCAACCGCAATGTATTCTCACGGTTCTTCATGTCATCTCCTCCTTTCGACCGACAGTGGTCTGTTGACGATCCCGACAGCATCCTCTGTTTCCGCCATCTACTAGTTGTTTGGTTGGTCAGTGAAGAGGTCTCAGGGTTGCATTCTCCCCTCTACGCACTGATGACCGCTCCAGTCTAATATTCCTTCCTCAACTGGACTCTAAGCGGACTGTGACTGATTGTATCTAAGTTCCTCGTGCGTTACCACTTCGAGGCGGATAGCCTCATCCGTTTTAGGAATCCTGCCTTGACGATTTCCGTTTTGAATCTCTTATACATAACCATATACAGGCCAGTCCTGTTCGGCCCGCATATTTACCCTTTCATAGGCTGTAGATTTTCTCCCTGTAAGCTTACCGATTTATATCCATATCGTCTTCTTCTAATGGAGTTTTTTCTCTGCTCGTTGACCGTTTTTTAACATCTGACTGCTGATTCTAGGACCGTGAAATGAAAACTGTACAGAATCTATCTACCTATTTGAAAATTTACTTGAAACACGCTAACTTTCTGTGAAACTTCCCAAAACGGTATTCAATAAAACTATTTATTTATCAAGGAAGTCAGAAGATTGGATTCCGCCGTAGTGATTGGTTAAGAGAAGATATGGGAAGAAAATCGAACAGAATTTAATTATCAATATGCCCGTTGTGATTTGAAGCAGGACACTTATTAGATTGTCGAAGCGTTCTTCATCAACTGATCACTTCTGACAAGGATATCACATCATGGTGGGGTGTTTTAAAGTGGGATAGATAAACTTATGCTACGGCGCACTTTTTTAGATATTGAGACCCATTTTAAACGAAAATATATTCGCGTGCTTTGACAACAGCTTGAGTTGGTTTTTTAATGGATAAACATCAACCGAAATAACTTCTTGGAGGATACAGAATGTTTGGTTATTCAAAAAACTGCGTAGCTCGATGTCCCGTACATCGCATAAGTAATTTTATTTTTGCACTAGTCCCGCGATATTTTCTTTGCTGCGTAAGCACTGTTGGGTGCGCTTCGTCGTCTCGTGTATCTAATTAAACCATACGTTTTTAATCCTGGACAAAGTTCTGCGCTAAACATGGAATGGTAACATTATTTTTAGGTGTTAGACAGGTGCATAGAATGTCTCGACGCAATCCATCAGTGCTTGTTTTTACGTGCTAGCCGAACTGAACTCATTTACCTTGTCTTCTTCATTTGGACGCTTCGGGGACTCTCCAAGATTAAATAACGGGAGGGATTTCTGCGTAAAAGCAGTAGGAACGAAGGAGCTGTAATTAGTGAACATCTTCCACGTTTTTACCTCTGGCGGTTTGACAATCCCTCTGTCAGCGATGAAAAAATGCAATAGTTAACTTGACCTTTAGTATGTGTGTGAGTCAGCTGGCGGGACTATAGCCTATAAAGCGCGGAACCTCGGACAAACACTTGTTTGGATGCTTTGAACACCCTTTACATAATGTCGGCTCTTGTGTTGTTGTTTATCTTTGAAGTCTGAGTTGACGGTATTTGAGCGAAGACTTATTAATTTGAGGCGAGAGTCGAACGACCTACGAGAGAGGTATTTGGGCGAATCTACAGGTTGAGGGTCGCTAGCGTACAACCGTGTGGGTGCTAACGCTTTCTCGAAACTTCCCACTTTACCTATCAGTCCGTTCATGTCTTATCAATAAACTTCATGCTAAATCTATCATTTCCACTAAGTCCAACTGCGTCTGTAAATTAGATGTCAGTGTAATGAAAGCCAACTTCTATTTCTATGCGCCTGGAGTGTCCTTTCAAAAAGTACGAGAGCTGCCAATATCGGAAGGTCCATACATAGACGATTTTAAGTCGACCGCATACTCGGGCGCTACAGCCCACATTAGCAGAACCCCGTCATTATGAGACGGGCGTTTACGTCTGCAGATCTTTTTGTGAATTACGCTACGCGCACATGTCGCGAGGGAGTTGCATTTTTACAGTTTTTAAACAGCAATTTGCTTCTTGTGTCGGGGCGCGCCTTTTCTTACCGCAATCGGTACACTCACTTTCAAAATGCATACCCCCGTAAAATTATTGGAATCGGTTACATGTGCTTCAGTATTGCTGCTGCTGGAGGCATCTGGTATTTTGGATTTGGAAAGTACGCAGATGTTTAGTTCTTTGCTAACTATTCTTTAGTGGGCGATCGTTGGACGAAAAAATAGAGAAATACTTTGGGAAGCCGTCGGAAGTAATCGACTTCTTTCCCCAAATACTTTTACTTTAAGCAGAAATGTGTTAAGAAAGTTGATTGTTTGTCCCCTTCTGTAGGGGAAGAAATAGAGGAGACAACTGGTAATGTCGACGCCCCAACCAAGCCCAAGAACAGTTTTCGAACACGCAAGGTAGGACACCCTATCCTTTAAATCCAGTCTCATAATAAAGCGTTCAGCAAAGCCTCTTCATCAGGATGTAGAATTTGCAACCAATCTTAAAAACTAGACCTCCAAGCATCCCAAAACCAAGATCGGGGGCCAATTCGAAATACAAGTCTTGTTAAGAACCAGGAAGATAAATGCACCTAACGCTCTAGATTGGGAAACCATTCTTTGATCTTTAATCCCTCCTTAGATATACCATCTGCATTCTTGTTTGTGTTCCCCAGGTTTGAAACCTCTATTATAACCTTAACCACCTATGTGACGTTCGTCCCTATATTCGGGCCTGTTGTTCTCACTAGGACGGTTATTTATACTTTGTCGCGGAATGTTTCGTTAAATAGTCATCGCATACTCGACAAACTTCATTAGTTTTTATGCTTTCGCCCTCCTGATTGAATGTTTTTTGGCGTCCGGGATTGCTCACGTTTTACCTTTTAAATCTCGAGTTTGTCTCACATCCGTATTTCTTAGTCTCAGTCAGTTTTGATCTCTTAGACTACCATTTTATAAACAATAGCTTTTTAGGCCATTAAAAAAGTGAACCCTATTTGGTTAAGGGTTGCAATATCTGTTATTTGCCTTTCGCTTCCGGATAATACATGAAACTATTCGAGTACACGTATTTCCTAACTAAGTAACCTAACATCTGTGATCTGCACCGATATGGACTGAGAATGAGCAGTTGATTGTTCGGTCGCGGTCTACAAAAGACGGTTGACGGCAAGTAGCTAGCGATATCCGCTAAAATTATGCAACAGACCACGGGCTTTCAAAAAAGCGATTCTCAAATCACAATGTAAAGGCATGGAAACGCAGAACTGGGGGAGGATGTATGCCACTGCTGGCTAAAATCTAGATACCCGGAGAGGGACCTTACCCAGGAGATTAAGTTTTTGCTGAGCAGCCTAGGTTTCCACTTAGAACCCCCAAGTCTTAAGTCATTCCCACTTAAGTGCTGGAACCGCCGCAGGTATACCTTTCGCCGAGTTATAACTGCTGGAAATGGGTTTTCTTTCCAAACTCCACTACGACAAGTAAAGTGTGGGGACCACGCTTGTTAGCAATGTCGTTGATGCTACGAAGAAAGGTGTACGGAACATAAAACCCTGCTGTTCGAGTTTTGTAAATTTATCTCTTTCCGTAATAACAGCCTGTAATAATTGACCCGACGATGTCAACATAGCGACCAACTGAAAAGCCGAAATGGACTACCCAAAAGCTTTGCATAGATGCATTTACAAGTCTAGTTCAGTTGCATATGGACCAATTGGCATTTCGATCATCTGATGTAGTGTTTGATCGATCGGCCCTTGCTCCGACTTTGGCTAGACCCTCGTGAATAGGGGTATAATTCGTTGCCGCGCCCACCAATTTTGCATTATTAACAGATCAGAGTCAGTTTGTTGAAAATAAATGTTACATGTCAGTGACGCAAGTACGAAGGAGCAATGAGTCATACACCGACTCTTGAGGATACCCTTTGTGGAAATATAGTTATCGCGATCTTCTCATCCGAACGCGCACATTTAAGGTCCAAATAATTACGTTATCAGTTAGTGCCCAGCTTCGTACTTTTTCCACAAACAGCCGACAATCTGTTAACACATGCTCGCCATTACAAAGCCGCTAGATTAGGGTTTCTACCGTCATTAGGAAGTTCGTAAGACCTGATTTCTCTTTGAGGAAATTGTATTAATTGGTTGTCTAAAGTTTATTCTGGTCAAATAAGGATCATGTGCGTTCGCGGAGGACTTTTAGCATCAATCGACATGATAACTTAGTAAAACGACTTGCACGCTTTCACCCCAAGCCGGTTATATGTTGTAGTCTAAATAAACCTCGAGTAATCATCCTGCATCTTGGTCAGCGTAGGAGACAAGAGACCCGAGAAAACAGGTTTTGCATATTATCATAATTTATGGCCACTTAGCACATCCCGGGAAGACGAGTTGCTCGTTAGCCTAGCTGCTGACTACCCGGTGCGTTCACAGGTGGCGGATAGTAGAACGGCCTTCAACGAAGTTTAGCTGCGAAATAAGCAGACCCAAGTCTGACCAATAAGCAGTCGCGGACAAGCAGGGACAGTACTACCAAGGTGTGGAGGACTGAGGTCTGGCACGCTGGTCGCCTTACAAAAAAGCCGCAAAGCCCAATGGCGGCACTGTGACATAGCAACCGTAAACCGCCATTAAATAACTTTATTTGTCATCGCTGCTGTGTTGTTAAGCTTTTAGGCCAAAGTGTTAAAGGAGGCAACCTCGAAAAAACAATCCGAGCGGCTGTTTAAGACGCCTGTTTCCAAAATTTCCAGGAAACCTCGTGAAATATGCTCCACTACAATATTACGACCCATGCTACGGCGTCCGCGAGAACCGACCCTGTTACAGTGGTGCAGGCGAATAGTATGCGAGCTGGACTACCTAAAGGAGAACATACTCGTAGTATTGGATGCCGGGATGTGCGAACTTTCCAGGATCCTGGTATCTAAAGTCTGACTGCGCGCAGCCCTAATCAGTACAACGTGGATGTCTGCTGCCCGTCTGAAGTCCGACATCCTGACTCAGGCTCTCGGGAAACCAAGATCCCGGGAGTCGACTCACACTCCACTCTGTATCACAGAGGCCCGCGCGAATCTTCTGGTAGACACGGTGTGGCGATCGTCATCTCGCAACAGACGGACCTCGCTTTACTTGCTTGGGAACCAGTCAATGACTGGATGGCCTACGTGCGACCGAAGGGTCACCTCACGAACAGTTCTATCGTCTGTATGTACGCACCAACTTCAACTGCCGAACATCGCGATAACTAGGCGTTTTACTCGCAGCTGCAGTCGTTAGTTGAAAGACCCCCTCGCCGCGATCTGGCGATTATTGCCAGGGTCTGGAGTGGCCGAAATGCACTTGGCGACCCTACAAACAGTCATCTTATTGGTCGCTTTAGGCTTGGTTCTCGGTATGACAATGGCGAGAGATTGCCAAACATCACTGATCAGAACAGATTGCTTGTCACTGACACGTGCTTCCAGCATCGCAACAAACATCTGCTGACCTGGTATTCAAACAAAGGTCATACGATCAGTCAGATTGACTACATTCTAGTCAGCTTAAGGTCACTCAGCTGGGTTCATGATAGCAGATCGATGCGTGGTGCCGAGACCGGTAACGCTCATGGGTCGGATCATGTCCTCGTTCGTACACGCTTGAAAGTTCACTTCTCATCCGCGTTAAAAATGCCACGTGCCAAACACCTCGATGTCGCAAAAATCCAGCAACCCAGCACTGCCGAGGCTCTGAGCAGAGAAATCCGGTCCTGTTTTTCCACCCGAGCCGACGGAGAAGGCAGTAACCAGTGGTCGTCAATAAGTCTATGGAGCACCCGTGAAAATTCTTGGATAAACCCAACGACGCCACAGTGAATGGATCAGTGAAAAAACCCTGCACTTGTCTGCTCAGACGGCTCGACCCAAGTCCCGTAATGATGATTCCTCCCGCCTACTTCGGAAGATGACGGAAAAGTCGGCCAGGGATGATCGGAAGCAATATTGGGCTGAAATAGCGACCTCGACGAAGCAGGCCTCGAACTTTGGTGACACTCGAAAACTCTACCAACTTATCCGCCAGGTTAGTGGTAAGCCCTATGCACTGAGTGATTCTGTTCGCGACGTGAAGGACAACTTTACTGCTGACAACTCGTCCAAGAGCAAGCGCTGGCATGAGCACTTCGAGTGCCATTTCAACTTCGATACCCAATCCACCACGCCCTTGTTCTCCCCTGCAGCGGAGTCTCCTCCCCCTCCAACCTATGCATTGTCAGGAGACCCCCTTGTGAAGAAGTCGCCGATGCCATACAAAGGCTACGCAACAACAAGGCACCGGGTAAGCACGGTATACCCGCTGAAATTTACAAGTCTTGTGTCGACACTCTGGCGCCCTGGCTCCATGAGTTGACTCAACAAGCGTGGAGAGACGAGGTTTCTCCTGATGACCGGGACTCAGGTATCCTTGTAACTATCCTAAAAAAGGGAGATAAAACAAGATGCGAGAACTACCGCGACCCAAGTCTCATCGACTTTGTTGCGAAGATCCTCGCCATTTTCCTTCTTAGGCGATTTCAGGCTGTGCGTGCCACTCGGACGAGGCCCAATCAAGCCGGATTTCGTGCTCGATGTGGATATGCGAACCACGTATTCACACTGAGGCGCATTCTTAAATTCAGCCATAGCTACCAACGACCGACGGCCGTCTGTTTTGTTGACTTTGCTGCCGCGTTCGACTCCGTCCGTCGTGGGTCCCTGTGGTGGATAATGGCATTAGATGGTGTATCGCCAAAAATCCTCACCATGGTCAAGGCCTCTTGTCGTTCCACCGGTGCGCAAGTTATGGTCCACAACAATCTTTCCCAACCGTTTGGTATTCGGTCTGGCGTTTGACAGGGTTGTATCCTGTCGCCCATTCCGTTTAACTACGCTATTGACCGGATTCGCGGAAGGGCCCTACACGAAGATGACGGTATTGAGCTTGCACCCTGACACCGGCTGACTGATCTCGACCATGTCGATGGCATGGCCCGACCAGCTTCAGGTTTAGGTGATCCGCAGCCTATGGTTTCACGGGTGAACGATGTCGCTAAATCGGTCGGTTGGCCCATAAATGCTGAAAAGACCAAATTGTTTTCAAGCTGAATCCCGGACCAGAAGAAGGTAACACTCGACATTGATGGCCGTCAACTTGAGGAAATAAACAGGTCTAAATACGTCGGGGCGAGGCTGCTGCCGAATGGGCAGAGTAAGGACGGAATTGTATCCCAAATCGATGCCTCCTGACGGGCTTTCTTAAACCTTAGACGATGCCTATGGATCCGACGCGACACCTCCTTTGCCACTAAGATTCGCGTGTACCGTGCATCCGTCCGATCTGTCCTCCATGGTTGTGGATGTTAGACTGTGCGCGTGGAGGACAAGCGAAAACTGGAGGCATTTGACCACCACTGCTTGGGGACCATCCGTCGAGTGGAGTACATCGACTTCGCCTCAAATGACACAGTTTGCATTCGCTGCGACAGCATCGCACAGATAACCCAGGCCATCCAAGAAAGACGACTGAGGTGGTTTTGGCATTTTCTTCGTCGCTCACCTAGGAGCTCAGTGTTACTGCCCTCGACCCGGCACCGTTAGCCAAGTGGGAGCGTTGAAGGGGGAGTCAACCGAAAACCTGGCTTGACAGATTTCGTCAGGAAGTGGCGGTGGTTCTTGGACCTTCGGTATTCGATCTTAGTTGTTGGCAGAGAGAATGGGTTGAACTGTCCAGATGTGCTGCCTCAGATCGTCACACGTGGAGAGGTACAGTTCGGGACACCGTCGAGGCCAGCTAGGCCAGGTATGATCGCAGCCGCACCGCGAACAAGTAACTACGCCCTTATCTGTTGGTCGCTTTGTCGTGACTGCAACCTTGTCTTAGAAGAACTCATTTTGAATACAACGCGTTAACTGCATCATGTCGACCACTCTCATTCCTCTGCATGATGATCTACTTAAACCTCTGTGTTCAGATTTTACGATACATTGCACGAACATTGTCGACTTGGTTAATGGATTTCCATTGCAAAAAAGTAGTCTATAGTCTGTTGATTTGTCACTGCCAAGTCTGGTGAAGATTGCTACCTTACCTATAGCGCGTCCCTCCTAAGTTTCCTAGAAAGTTTTCGAAAGCCTCGAAGGTCATTACCGGAAATCTTCGAACCCAATCAGTATTCTGCGTTTTACGGTTCCGTGATAACTGACCTCTGCTGCAGATCTGGTGTTTTCCAAGCGCTGCCTACGCCTGCGTGTCTACTTTTGAGCTAGGTGAGGCCTACCGGAGGAATTGCGGTAATCCCCCTCGCGTAGGCTGTTTCTTCTCAATCCGTTTCCGTCTTCCGCAGCTTTTCTGAGCGGATGCTATGCTGTCTCAAGAAATGTCTCCCGCGAACGGTAGCGACCATACTAAGGCCTTTTTAAACTCTTGCAGCTTCTGTTAGCTCAACAGTAAATACGCAAGTGTAGGTATCCCTAAAAACACATGAGTTGCGAGAAATGTCATCTTGGGGTAAATCACACGTGGTTGTTACCACGGAAACGTGGATCTCAGGATGCTGTTTGCGCTCGGAGATTCCCAGCAATGGCTTTTCGAATGTCCGAAAAATACTTTTGGTACTCGCAACGCACGGTTTTATCCCTCCACTCTTGCATAGACATCGGTCAAAGCGGGTCTCTTCTCATAAACAGCATCGCCTCTCTGCAGCATAATAGGAAAGTGAATTATATGTTGCATACAGTAATGTGGTTTTCTATAGTTTATTAATCCTTGCCTGAAAGGTGTCCGGCCTGTTGTTACAAGACACTGGAGTGAGAGGTTTTACTAACTAATATAGTCATTTCTGATATGGGTGACTGCTCGCTTCTCCAAGTCGCCAATTTCCCATATGGTCCCGTTGTACATGTGATCCCGCAGTGTTAATACCTCCTGGACCTGTCATTTTTCAAATTCCTTAAACTTAGCCACATAAATGCTCACATCCAACGATACCAATACCGACCGTTTACGCAGAGAATAAAGGCCATTATGTCCCGTAATCAAAAAGACCTCTCGTCAGAGACGAAAATAATCTCCTTCGTATGCAGACCTGAAAAAAAGTTTTCTAGACCTTCACAAATATAAACACTTGATGAACTAAACAGGAAGGGCTGCAATATTTGAGAAGACTGTCACATGTTGAAGTGTGAACCTCCCTATAACCCTGGGAGTCGAGGTTTTACTTGGCTGGCTGTCAAATATGGTGCGTTTGCAAATCAGGAGCTCCAGTATGTTCCACGTCTTCACGCTTTTCTGCCGTGGTGGATTTGTGTAACTGCATGCCTCATAGGCCCCGCCATTATTTAAATTACCAAACAGTGATCCGAATATGATTTACAGTCAATTTTTACTGCCTTCCAACCATCTAACCAATACGATTCTGTTGCTCTTTTAGTTTATTGCCTACGAAGACCGAATTAGGGCGTATTCGACGCCGGACAAGATATTTCGCTACTTCGCCACCCTGAAGTGCATCGAGGAGGATGGAACAGGAGAGATCTACATGACACCTGATGACTTCTTACGTGCAATCACTCCCGGTATGAAACAACCAGAGGGACTGGAACTTGATGCATTCAAACGCTTTGATCCCAAGGTACGTTTCGTCCAGTCACTCGTGTGTATGCTGTCGTGGCTACCTCCAACTCCATAATCACTGTCACAAACCCTGTGACGACGTCAGCGATGGCTAGCACCTCTCCCACTTTCACCAACACTGAGACACTGCCGACGCCCTGTCAGCCATCACGCCTAGGCGTTGGCCCACGCGGCGCCACCACCTGCGCCCAATCTTGTTTGCGGTCTTTGTAACTCTATCTCGACACGGGGCGAGGAGGGTGGAGGAAGAGAGAGTGCAGTTGGTGTCGCCCAAGTCTACAATCACTACAAACGGCTTCGCGCGCAAGTCTCCGTCAGTGCGCCCACCCTAGTTTGGGACTTGCGGTTGTCGTCGTCGGAAACGACTCTCCAGCTGCCACTCTGGCCAGCATGCTTGATTCCCATCAACGACTTATATCGTATTGTTAACAATTAAAGAACAGTGGTAGACGGCATTGGGATTTAAACGCACGCGAGCATTTAATAGATAGGGACAATTGCTGTCAACCTCACCCACTGAGTCCTCCAAATCAAAAATGCAACATGAAGTTCGCTCGTTTAGCTCTCTGCCAAAAACTGGGCATTCACTTCGTGGGTGAATGCTGCATGGAAAGACAGAAGGATGGGCGTACGCGGGCGCAGTGACTGGCAAGTCTAACCGACTCCTGTGCACATCTTGCATCCGACCCGGATTTCAGGGCAATGAAGTCCGGTATCTCGCATAAGCGAGTGTCATAAGGCTTGAGCAGAAGAGGAGCCGTTGCACTCTTGTTCAAAAGCAGGCAGAGTTATCCCGTTATCTGGTAGCCTTCTCAACAATGACGGTTGACTCATGATAGTTTCGAACGCCCTTTACGGCAGTTGACGTATCTAAGGCAGTGGTATTCGAAATTTTGGAAGAAGTGTTTTCGATTACAAACGATTGCTTAAATGAAATTGTAATATCGATTATTGTGCAGCATACTTCCAGAAGATTTCAGTCACGTAATGATTCCGACTTCTGAATGCGCCTCTTTCCGGCTGCTTGCAAAAATACCACTCGCTACAAAGTGTCTACTTAAGCATAATGAATTTTATCCAGTGACTTCGGTGCCCTGTGAATTCGAATGTATCTTTTAGAGAACATGCACAAAATATCCATTTTTTTACTCAGTAGGTAACAAATTACGTCTTTTTTAAAATTTGTATTTTAAAGAATGGATTTCTTACAGTTTAAAAATAAGGTTGTAATTATGAGATTTTCCAAGACCATGGAGTGCCCATTTAAATAAGGACTCATGCAGACTCGACGCAACCCGACTCACATATTTCGTGAATCTTTGTGCGGTAGTGAAACCGTGTATATTGATCAGACGAAAGTATTTAGCAAAGAGAATGGTCTAGCCATTCAAACATGCAAACCAGAGTTCGTGGAAGTCAAAAAACAACCACTTGGAGTTCGTCCATATTGAGCAATGTTAAGCACACCAAACTGCAATGGAATACACAAACTCCGAATCACCAGTACGAGCTTTATACAGTTGGAGGCCGTGTCACTGATAGTTTTTTGAAGACGTGGCACATCTTTTCACGATGTTCGGGTCCTCACTTCCTTCAGTTTTCTGCAACCTTGTGCATTCCGAACATGAATTCTCCAGTAGTTATATGCCCCTCAGAATTCCATACATTCTCGAAGCGTTCCTCTCACCGACATTGTCTGCGGGCACAGATTAAATTTGAGGGCATAGAACCAGGGTTATCTTTTCGAGTAAACCCCGACATCGTTGAAGGCTGTTGGCATCCCGCCACGACCTCCCTTTATTTGTGTTTTTACTCTCGTACATCTGAGCATGAGGGCCTTAAGATAGGTCAGAATGCATTTATACCTGATCTTCAGCCTGTCTAGATTACAATTACGAAGCGTTCGGACGAAAGCCAGACCAGTGCTTCACAAGATAACATTTGGGGGACGAAGCTTTTGATAGGCGAAAACTCCTCGGTGAATTCGTCCCACAGAGACGTTTTAACTTTTGACCTGTGCAACAAGATACGGTGCACTTCGTGTCACTATCCATCGTCTCTGATATACTTTGGCCGTTTTCGTGATAACTGCCCTTTTTACCTGAACTGCAAAAGTCACAGACTCTCTCATTTAAGAACGATTAATTCACCTTTAATCTCCGGAATTGCTCGTGACTGCAGAAGTCACAGTCTTCGCAAGTTTTTGTATAAAACCATTACGAAGTTGTAATGGTGCACGTTTTCGTTTATCTTTGAATCTACTTCCTTAATACTACACTGGGAGACTCAACATTCTATGGGTTGATGGGGTTTTGTAGGTCGCCACACACAAGCCTTAGTCCATAGAAGCTTTCTAACAAACATATATTATAAACCTCCAAAAAACCGTTCCATAGTTGTCTGGCGTTGTGTAGACACCACCTTTGCCATTCTCAAAAAACAATTTTACGTATTTCTAGGTTTCATGAATTCGGTCTATAAGTACATGCAGTTCACAACAGAATCCGAATTAAATAGAAGTGAACTGTCATTCTTCGGTGCAAGACTTATTAAATGAGAACAAGACTTCTTCAAAGAGCAACTGGCTGACAACAGCTCACCAATAAACTGATCCGCAGTAGTTAAAGGGAGGACTCTAAAGCGGCAAACAATCCAACCAGCGAGTGTCTGTTCTATATTTTAGTATCCATTGTACCAAACAGGAGCCTGAATTCGGGGCTTCTAACACCATCAGAAACAGATGGAAATGTCAAAGCTCCATCGAAAGATAAGCAGAGGGGCAATCTTATCTGTGAGTTAGCCTAGCTTGTATGTAGCAGTCAGCATCGGACAGGCTGCTCGCAACCTAAAGACGCACATCGACGAGCACAAAGGTTGTCTCAGAAGATGCCGATTACTAGGGGTAAGCAGCCTAAGGTGATTGCATCCCCTGAAAGCGTGGCTCACATCGGGATCACACAGTAGAATGCGGACTTCAAACATTCCCATGTTTTTTTACAAGGATGGGACCTCCTCCTGAGACGAATGCTCGCCGAGCAAATCTTCATTGCCACAGGAAAGGTTTGCTGTAAAGGGCTGCTCTACACCCGGCCGGCAATATGTGAACTAACAAGTAGCCCACACTTGTTCCTATTTTGATTTTTTAAGGTTTGGAACGTTTTTTAGTCGACTTTCCTCTTGGTTTCTCGCTCCTACCTTACTAAACTTATGCAGTAACCGATGAGTGTTTGCATTTCCAATCACCTGTGCCGATGAATCCGGCGGTTCCTCCCTTTGTTGACCGTGACTCAGCCAAATTAGTTAACTGACCTGACTGCACTAACCAAAAACCTGCTCCCCTTGTGGTTTCACAACACCTTTCAATAAGCCTTTCTTGGTTCACTTTTTACACACATTCAGTGGTGTTCACCCTCTCTCCTTGCCAGCAGCGTTTGCTCGGCGACCTCCCTGACAGTTTATTTGTGTAATTTCAGCACGACAAACTGAATCTTTCAATTCCTAAGGATTCCATCTTCTATTGCCTCGACGAGAACGCACTGATATCTTTCACTGACTTCGTTTTCCTCCTAACCGTTATATCAAGTGAGTACGTTCTGCAGATTTCGCCAACTATCCTTACTTTCTCAATATTCGGAAACCCATAGATCGCTTCATTATGGGTTTCTAAGTTCTCGATGCACAAGTTGACCCCCGCAGATCTACCTGATTCCCTCAGGAATTCCCGTTGTCGTCTAGCCGCTTGCACTCCAAACCACCTAAATCGTGGCCGTGGACCGTGACATAATAGAAGCCTTGAAGAGGGCCGGAGTAAACTTGGTCCTTTGTCAGGTGATACAGACCAGTTACCACTCCAGTTCAAATAAGACGTACGTTGCGTAGCCTGCCCTCGTGCCGTTGCTAGACATCTCTTCCTTGGACCAGGACTTCAACTCCCCTACACCAAGCTATTCAGGAGAGTACCCTAGCCGCCGCAAGCCACAACGATCTCCGTGCGAAGTGTCTATGGGAAAACGAGGAAGCACTTGTAAGGGATGCTGATAAACCGTTCTTGAGCAAGTACGCCTTAGCCTATTACGTAGTGGCCACCGTCCAGACCTCTCCGAACGATAAAAGAATATAGGTGTCCTTGATGGTGCCTGCTGAAAGTCCCGCATTGGGATTGAGCCCACTGAACGCCTACCGATGGAATACCTTCCATCGCGTCCGGAATCTAGATTAGAACGTGTATCACGACTTCCAACCCCGGGATGACGCTGATCATTGAGGAACAACAATAAAGCCTGAGTAGTAGTGTTCAGTCAACTGACTCGGTTAGATTTCGGAATTTTTTCGGTCTTATCAGCCCTAATGACTGCAGTCGGTTAACTGCCCATTGAAAATAGATGCAAAATCGCACAGAACGGGTCTGTAAGCTGGCCGTTTCGAGCGGACACATGTACATTTGCGAAGTCCAACCGCGAGAACCCTCTAGACTTGGTTACTAAGAGCCGACGTCAAAAGTAACTGAATTATTGCTACAAGAGCAGATTGATTTCTCGCCAAAAGGTGCTAAATCCAGAGAAACCCGACTGCAATTATCTAAATCACTCAGTATGGTTATTCGTGTCTGAATGGTTGGTAGGCAGTTGAAGGAACATAGTATCCTCCTACTAAGAAGTATATCAGGAGCGTTTGACCTTAACGTGCGGTGAAATTTACAGTTTGGCCTCAAGAGGCGAGCAATTCATTAACGACAGTTCTTAACAAATCCATATCTGTTCTAAAGAAACCTCTTCTATTTCCGACTTCCAGCTTAAAATCGACAACTTCATGACGAGGATTACCCTGCGGTATCCGACATTCCCTTACCACTACTATCATTTATTCACCGGTCCTTTCCTCAACTTTTCGATTCTTCGCGTGGCAGATTTCATGTTCCTTTTCACATTGACCGAGCGATTTGATTCGCGTGCCTTATCTGTTTGCTAGAAGTTGAGGCAAGACACGGTAACAGGAACCATTCTCCCTATTACGTGGGCCCTGCGCTAATTTTCTTGGAGATTAGGGTTATGGTTAAATCTAGGGCAAGGGTTAGCACATGAGAATATTTATCCTTCCAAGAGTTCTGCACAAGGCCGCCTGCATTAGGAGGGGGCTCCTACTCCCGTGTCTTACCGACGTTTATATTAACAGTCCGTGTTTTGGAATGGTCTTTTTTATTTCTGCTGACAACCTTTATTGTTTGTTCCTTCCTACTTTTTTCTCCAGCGCCACCGCGTCAGTTCGAAATCGCCTTCCGCATGTTCGACATCAACGGCGACGGGGAATTGGATGCCAACGAGTTTAATGTTGTGAGTTCTTCCGGTTAAACACTTTCCCGAAACTTCTCCAAAAGGAGTGAGGCCTGTTTCTCTTTGGAATGGTCATTGCTAGAAGGTCAAGGCGCCGGCAGACTTGCACAGCCGGAAATTACCTTAACGATGCTGAACTTGAGCTCTAACGTCCTGCCTTATTAATCTGCGGGGTACTTAGATGCTTAAACTGTAACCCCAGCATTGGATTACTAACTTCCTGTCTCATTTTCGAGTACTATTTAAACCGGTGCTCCGGCCAGAATTCCCAAACTTGTTCTATGTTACTTTCCATATTGAACCCACTCAGCAGCCCCTTCCGTCGAAAAAACTTCCAGTGACCATCCAATTCGCGTCAAAACCTTCGACGCATCTGTTTCAGGCTATGCGCTGGGCTCGTCCCTCTGCCTTTTCGACAGCATTAGCCAAATCATTTTCATATCCTTGAATGCGAGACCGCACGTGATAACTTAGAAACATGCTTTTGCATTTTTATAATCAGCAATATCATCCACGTCACACCATTGCCATAATAATCAGCGTCAACGTCTACTAATAGCAGTTCAGGACCATATCTCAGTTCATGACCGTGCTTTCTGGTATGACAGAGCTCTACATTCTCGCTCTGATAGGACCCGACATAGCGAGATACTTAAAAATGTACTGTTGGAGACAGTCAAAATCTGCACCCCTGAAATTCCTATTTACCGACTTATGCAACAACATGTCATGTGTAGTTTATGAATCCTGGATTTGTCTCCTGGGCAAATAGCCGAGTCAAACCTCTACAGTGTTTATGGTTCCACGCTGGTTAAGTCAGTGATTCAGATTTTTTAGCTTTTGAATCTCAGTTCCCCTCCCCATACACTAATTGACGTCGGCCTGACTGCGGGTCTTGACTACGAATATTTTCGCCCCAATGTTTAACAATATATTACGGGCGTAGCTTTTCCCCGGCTGTTTGACTATTCTTCCGAGCATGTCATAAACCGTATCGGCTCGTTGTGTGCATCCGTGCGAGTCCTTTCATTTGAGTGGCGATTCGAGTCTAAAATCAAATACGTGAAAGTCCTTGACGGAAATGCAGCTTGGACTGGCGGTTTATTCCCTTGCATCTATTTAATATGCGCTGCAGGTTTTAAAACAACTTCTTCTCCTACGAACTAAACGCCAATTATCAGATTGCAGCATGCAAAATACGTCATTTCACTTGTTTCTGAGCATCCTACACTCTCCGTAGGCACTTAATCGTCCATCTGTCTAGCTAAGAATTGGATGTTGCCAACGGCATTGTCTAACTATGTGTCAAGGCAGTAACACACTTCTCACCTTTAATCATGAAGCGTATTTCTGAAATAGAGATTCGGGATAAGAACACTTGTTTGCGAACGAAAAACCGACTTAAAGAGGTAGACAGCGGTAGTACCGAGGTAGGCATCTAGGACTCATTTTACCTCGAGGATCGCTTGTCATGGTAAGGCCAACACGCGATGAGGTTCAATGTAAAATATGGTCAACGCGCCGAGGGCATTTCATGGCATCAGGCTGGATGCAGTGAAGTGGCCTACCCCACTACCCCCAGGGCTTCCGCCCATGTCCCGCTCCTCGAATTCCTCCAAGACGTGCACTCGTTCTTGGCAACTTACACTATTCCTTTCCATTTACTCATCACTGCCGGACTAAATGCGTGTGCCTTTTCGAAGGTTCGGACGGTAATCCTGGAAACTACTGCTGTGGGCAAGCGTCATCGTGACCACACGACCACCGGAAGCACACTGAAACCAGTGAGCCGTAGTGCTCTGCACAACTACTTCTTCGGAAAGGATGGCAACGAGAAACTGACTATCGCCAAGTTTATCGACTTCCAGGCTCGTTTGCAACAGGAAATCACACGTTTGGAGGTTAGCCTTTTTGCACCTATCCCCTGCTTATATGAGTTACATAGTTCATAAGGTGTTATGCCTGCTTGGGATGTTCCTCTCTCATTGTCAACCCTGGACTTCAGCTTTCTTCGACATCTTATTGGCAAGAAGCCATGTTTAGCCAGACCCGCTTTGATAGTCCTCTATCTGATCTGTTAGGGTTAGGTTTAACGTTGGGTTTAATTTTACGTTTAAGGTGCAGGTTGAGATTATGTTCAGGGTTAGGGTTAGGATATGGGAATAGGTACCCCTTCTGGAACTTAGCATAAGGCCATCTGTATTACAAGTATCCATATTCCCGCGTCCTACCCTCCCTTCAATTTAAAGCTCGCTGACTCTTCGCAAACGTCTGTAACCAGTGGAAGTGTATGTATCACTTCAGTACCTTTCCTTTCGGTGGGATTGCTCTAGCTGGCTGGAAAAATTTGTCAACACGCCACACTGTTCGCCACCGACGTACATTTGCCGTGCGTTTGGTCGGTCGGGACAGAAATCTGGGAGGAATGGTCAGATTGCCGACAGCCCAGACGTCTGGAAACCGTAAAATGACCTAAAAAGCCCTTCGGTGCCTATCTTAAGTCGATCGTCAGCCAGCATTTATTGCCTCTGTAGTTGTCTTGTCTAATAGAGCTTGTCCAGCATAACGTCAAAAGCTTAATTTTTTGAAGTCCTCATCCCATTATTGTATTCCTCGCTATTTTCAAGGAACTTTTTTCTCTGACATTGATAGTTTGAACGTCTCAATCCCCAGAATGGCTTAATTTCGGAGCGTGCTTTTGCCAAATCTCTACTGACTTATGCAGGCTTTTCGGAAAACAGAAGAAGACTTATGCTTCGTCGGGTAAAGCAAAAGTTTGATACGGATGAGGACGATGATAATGATGATGACGAGGAGAAGCAGGCTAGCAAAGGGAAAGAAAAAGAACTTACGGTAAGCTTTTGCATCTGCGCTCACACTCAGTTAAATTAACGGAAAGGATAGCGTGTGTGGCCCATCCACACTTTATTCCCGGGACATGCGTATTTATTTAATTTGCGTAGGTATGTCATGTTGCGGCCACTGCTAGGGCTAAGATTAGAGTTAAATTAATGGGTAGGGTTAGGGCTAAGTTAATGATTAAGGTTAATTTTATGTTTGCCTGCCGCATACCGTCCCACACAATCCGGCCATCATCAATCAATGGCCGCGGAAGACCTGTTTTCCTGCTCTTAATTCGCACCTTTCAAACTGCGCGGTCTGTTCCGGCACCTATTTGGAGCATCAAAGCAATTGTGCGGCAGAAATGCGAGTCTTCTCAATGCCTCCCGTAGATTCCGTTTGTTACCACCTCTATCTGTTTGAATCCACAGACATATTAGCTTCCTTCCCATATTACAGGAGTTTATATGCTCCACTTTTCAGGTGTGGTGACATACCCAAAGGTCTGAGAGCGTGCGCTATGCCAGTATCAGCAACCCATGGCCCTCGCAGCCTGGTATGTGCTGGCAGTTTCTGACACTCGGTTCTCTGCCGGTAGATGCGCTTGCGCTCCTGCTGGGTATACAGATGGTGGGCATGGCTGCCCAGTCATCATCCTCATCCTTATGACCCCTGTTGGGGTCATTTTCCGTGTGGACCTGAGGGTGTGGAGTGGTGCGATAAGGTGCGGGCTTGACTGTGCCATCGACCCGCGCCCTCCCCCTCCTCCGGTCTTCTTGACTCTCTCGTGATGCCGGGTCCAAGTGGGGATTGGGGAAGAGAGTGCTGCAGATGTTGCACAAGTCTACTATCACTATAAACTAATTCACGCGCAAGTCATCGTGCCTGCTGCACCTTGTTATGGAGCACTCGGTGGACATCGTCGGAAACGACGGCCGAACTGTGGTGGTGACATACGCTGTCGTTGCCAAATTAGCTGTCCAGGCCACACTGCGTGGCTTAGAGCCGTCTGGGGTGAACCAAATGAATCATCCCCTCTGCACCAAACTTACAAAACATCTGACGTCCTTGTTTGACTGACTGGGCTTTTTAGAACTTTTGGATTTCGAACAGACTATTTGGGCTTCAAGAGTCATTATAGGGAAAATGGAATCGTCAAGAGAGACATCTTCTCCGCAACTAAGTCATATTTCAGTTTCCCAATGTTTGGCATTCTTCGTCACAGGTTTCTACCAATCACGATACTCGCCTTTTCTCCGTTGAGCACAAAGAGTCTTTTTGCTCTCCTGAATGCTTTTATCGGACGTAGTGGAAGTTGTCCGCATACCCCTCGTGCGCAGCCAACAATACACCTGAACTCCTATCCTCTCTTTATTCCTAGGGAATCAGCTTCAAGGATTTCCTTGACTTTAGTCGACTTCTTCGCTCTATTTCCGATCTGGATACCGCACTGACTTTCCACACCCTGGCCGGCGCTGCCATCGATTCGGACACATTCCTGCACATGGCCAAAGTCGTCGCGAATGTGCATCTCAGGCCGCACGTTGTTGATGTCGTCTTCACCCTTTTCGACGAAAACGGTACCTACCCTTCATTATCACCAAATATAATTCTATTTTTTTAATATTTTCCCTGATATTGGTGCATCCAGGTACTCTGAGGCTCCACATTGGGACGCTGTCGCAATAAAAAACCAAGACCTGCCTGCTAGCTCCTAAGATTAAAGACGTGCATAAAATTAACATTTTCATGAACACCTGCGGCACCCTTTTGCTAGTTTGACTGTGAACTACCCGGTGCTTCCACTGGTGTCGTTTCACCAGTGGCCATCAGCGAAGACTGACTTTGAAATAAGGGGTTTTTGGGGCATGACGGTGAAGTAGTTGCGGACCATGTAACAGTGTCTGAGCAGCGAATTAGAAAATTGGCTACCTACAAGCCATAGCGTATTACAACATTGTCATTGTTACCTACTATCCACCAGGACTTAACCCGCCGTCTGACTCGACCCCGACATCCTAAAGTAGTGTGCCTGAGGAATGGATGACGACGTCCACCTTCGAACCCGGGATGTACAGGATGCCATCCAGTAAGCCAAGGCTTTACTGGAGTTTGGAAATTCTGAAGGACTGTAATTCGCGCACCCCGGTTAGACTTGTCGAAGGGCCAATGGCGCCGAGAAAACAAATGTCGGCCAGGGCACTAATACTTTCATCAGTTTTCTGCCAGAATAACATGCCAAGGAATTTCGATACATTAGAATGCGAGCTCGCCTTTTCGGAAGGAATGTATTCAGTGCAACAAGCCCCTTCTTGGTTTGAATTTGAAAAAATTGATTTCAAAGACACTTACGCCCAGGTGATATTTTAAATAACTGATGAGCACTTTGCACCGGAGTTTTTGACCTCAATTTGTTAAATATACTTGTAAAGACCGGGAAAACAGCATTTTTCCTATTAATTTCACTTTTGAGAGTAGGTTTGCGGTCCCAAATTCAATTTCTTGGATGGCCTTTCTACATTCGCAATCTTACGCAGTGATTCCCCATAATAGATCGCTTCTAACCACGAGCAAACCATGTGCATACTGCTTCCCTACGTGATCAGTAGTGAAGTCTAAATGTGCTAGATATGATCAAAACGTATTTTAACTTTCGAAACGCCTGGAGTACATTGTGAAAATGTGAGACGCACTTTGAAAAGCCTTCATTAACGCCTGTCAGACATGAAGTCTGAGAAGATGGTCCCAAGTTCTGTTCTGGCGTTTATGAAGGGGCGCCAAAGTTCTCGACACAGTCATTTTAAACCCTATTTTTACAAATTCCCTCGGCAAGGAAGCATTTTACGATCTAGCATACTGCTGGGAATTTGCACACCTGAGACGAACTCCATCAAGTAGGTCGGATTGCTTTGGAGAAGCTGATCATTTGTGTCAATTTTGCTTAAAAGACTTGGAGAAAAACTATCGCTGCTTTTCTCACCTTCAGAAAGCACGCTTCTGTCATTTGGCATATTGAACTAACTAGTATTTGGGCCAGTTAGAAAACAGCTACCTTTTATTTGGACACATCCAAAATAAATGAAATTAACAGAGGACTGCTTTCTGTGCGGATTTTATATACTGACAAATCGGTTACCTGTAAGCCACGATTAATGTGCTATTTCGTCATACGCATTTCCTTTGAATTCCTGTTTTGTATCAAGGTTACTGGTCCTCATATGCCTGACTCGAATTCTCTTTCGGTTTGCAGGTGATGGCCAGCTCAGTTACAAGGAATTTGTACAAGTCATGAAGAATCGACTGCTCAGGGGTCTGGACAAACCGATGGATACAGGATTTGTGCGCCTTCTTAGTGCATTGCTATACTGTACAAAGCAAGAAATAAAACACAGACTTGAATAGTGAACATTTTGTCTCTGCTTTTAAATCAGGACTATCTCCATTTTGTCTTTCCTTGTCTTATTTTTCCCTGCTTCCAACACCCACCTTCTGTACACCACCCGCTTAACCTATCAGTCCTTTTTATTTACAAAGGCTCTTTAAACTGCTTCGTATTTCCATAATAGTAATAATAAAAGCAACAGACGGACATGTCCTTTTTCCTAGGAACAATAATTTGTCCGTCTGAGATCTCCTATTCCCGGACCCGCCTTAGTGGCTATGAAAATATCAGAAAAAGCGGGAATGACACGCTGAAATGGATTTGTTGTAATGCTCATGATTCGGGATTTTTGATCGTTTTTCCGTTCAGAAGACGAGTTGGCCAGCATACGCTGCTTTCGGTAAATTCTCTTCAGACCAGTACAATTATATGGGGAGGGAGTACATTCAAACATGCCAAAGTATCTAATGAAAAAAAACTTGGACATTCAAACGACTGGTTGAGCGGGCCGAACTTTGTCTGGTTTTTCCCCTCCCTCGCTCCCTGTACGTCCGGCGGGCTCGGCAACTGAGTTCGTTATCAGCTCCCCATTATCAACGACGAGCGGTATATGGGCCTCAGTGAGTGTTGTCCGGCCTATTGACACAAATACCTCCCTTCCGGGTGAGCACGCTGTAGGACTGGCTGTTAGATTCTCCTAAGCTCATTTCTTCCGTCTGCTCCTGGTCTTTCTTCAGGTAGTAAACCGCAAAAGTCCTGGGTACGCATTAGGTCTCGCATGTACGTGCAAAACTTTCGGCTTCCGCACTTACACGTCGGCATTTGAACAGTGACCTGCATACGATCGATGCAATCTAACCACTCAAACTCTGTACGTTGAGCATTTGGGGTTACAGGATACCATACTGGCAGAGCAGGTACTAGCTAAAAGCCCAGACACGTGTTTTGGCGGTGCTCTGCCGCTGCAGTGAGGGGTTCGCGTCATCTGTGGATCCCTCAGCACGTGTCTGGGATATTCACCATTACCTACACTGCCAGTATGGTGTCCTGTATCCCCAATGTATGCTACTAACTGCTGGTTGTCAGTTTAATGGTTATTATGCGGTTTCCCGCTGTGACTGATGGACTTTAACTTAAATATTCATATCGGATTTCGGACCCTAGTTCAGGCTGATTCACTACAAGTTAGCGGCTAAGTTCTGGGAAAATTAAAAAGCAGCGTTGAGTAGTGTTGACCTTACAGCGACTGGCTAGTGTGTATGTACAACCCAGTCGAGCGTCTGGATTGCGGGCTTTAGCTTGACTACGTAGCGCCTGATATTCGGATTCGATACGTCCGTTTAGCGAAGATCGGCTCGGTCACCTAGTGCTCATCTCCCTGGCGTATCCTCCGCGAATCGACGTGGCAGCAAAGTTAAAAGTGTGATTTGGCTCCAAACGGTGAGTAACTATGCTTGACGGTAGGCTTCCCCCTCTAAATGCCTTCTGGTTTGCGCGCAATCTGGTCTCTCGTTTTCTTCCGGTGAGGCCTGTGTATTTGCCGGAGCAGTCAATGCAAGGAAGGCTGTGCGTGACACTGGACTGCTCCGCTGGAACTAAAGGCTCTTGGCCCGCGCAATTTGGCCACTGAAAATGGTCACCGATCGACGTGCAATGTCGACATTTAGGTCTCGAACGAGACGATCAGCGGCATTTAAGTTAGAACAGTGAAAGGTATAACTGGGTCTTTTTCATTAATATCATCTGTCACCTGTTTCTAGCGAGACCATAGACATCCGGCGTCGAAGACACTGCGGCAGCCTTTTCTCAAGAATCGATTACGCAGATAGTCAGTGCTGAAACCTATTTAGTGCGGGGTGCTGCGAAGTGTACGTAATCCGTTTGGGGTCCTCTCGTAACCTTTCTTGTACGTTAACATATGGTTACTGCGAAAGCCCAGGAACCGCGTTTTATTAACATTTTTGTGTGCAGCCACTCAGCTGAAGATCAGCACCAGCTCACTGACAGATTAATAGCTGCCTGACCACCTCCACAGAAGGTAGAAGGGTTCCTAATTGGGAAGACCACCACATGGACAGAAACTTCGATAGACACCGCGGAGAAAATGAAAAACAAGATCTTAAACCGCCCTAGAAGAACAGAAAGCAGATGATCACCGCATCCCTCCCTCCCCCACAAACAGACCGGGGAGAATAAGGTGATTGAGAATAAGACTTAGATCATACACAGGCAAGTGAGATCACACGAGAAGAAATTAAGCCAAATTGGACTAATGACTGAAGAGGGCACGACAGAAATCGGACGGCTTCGTCATACTCGAGGAAAAGAACTTTCTAAGGTGGAAAGTCAGAGCTTGTCTGAGCAATCGACAGAAGCCACCAGCGACCGAGTAGACACAGTCTCGGCGGATGCGAATATCCTCTCTATTGACATAAACGATAGGGACAGTATTGTCACGAACAGGGTGCCGTTATTTCAAGAAAAGGTCTTCAAGGTGGATGGCAACCTGAATATCGTCATGAAAGGTTCGCCAGAGATTCCCAAATCACCATCCTCACGCAACAAAGGCAGGCCGCTCCGAAAACAGTGCCTAGTAATATAGGGGCTTTAAGAGGCACACCTACAGAACGCGTTCTAGCAGATTTCGACTTGTTCCAAAGTCTTTTGAACACAATGCTTCAACCCAACGACGAAGTTTCAGTACTGCAAGCCTTCAGGCACGGAGGGCATACCACTGAACCCTCTACCTCACCGCACCATAGACCCCTCAAAGTCGTTCTGAGTTGCAAAGAGCATGTTGATCTCATCCTCTCAAGGTGTTTTCAGCGGAAATAGTCCCACCAAAGAGTTTTCCAGCCGGATTACTCACCACCGAAGCGACTAAAACGCCGGCAGTCAGTCTAGGAGCTCAGGATGCGACAGAGCAATGGCGAACAAAACCCGATTATCTACAACAGCTGCATAATCGAGCGGCCGTCTCAGTTTATATGGACTAATCCTGTGCCTATGTCGCCACAGCTGGAGCGGATGACAACGGCGGCGGCATAGTTACCAAAGGCAAAAAGCAAAAATGTTTATATATCAATGCCCAAAGTCTGCTATCTAAATTAGACGAGCTTAAGATTTAGGTAAGCCAAACTTTACCAGATGTCATATCCATAACTGAAACGTGGCTTTCCTCGAACGCAGACAGCCGTGAACTTACTCTCTCTCTCTCTCTGGTTTTTGCTTGGGAAGGATAGAATGTCGAGCATGGTCTGTTTGTGTTAGAAAAAACGACGAAACTCGCACACACAAGTGAGGCAATTCGGCTCACCATAAAAACGTCGGGGTCACAAGCTCTCAACATCCTGAAGTTCTACCGACCACCGAGGAAGGACCCGCAGTCAGACAGTAGCCTGGTAGGGGAATTAGAGGCGCTTTCAGTCCGATTTGATATCATGATTATGGACGGCTTTGGCGTTCCGAATATCGACTGGAATTTGAATCCTGCCACAGACTTAGAAGTAAACTTTGATTGCCGCCTCCTACAAGCAGTGAAAAAATCACACCTCACACAACACTTCTTATCTCCTACCGGGCTACGTGAAGGGCAGCAAGCCAACTGCTTGGACTATGTACTGATATAAGCGTCTGACAGCGTCGATGGCACAAACTGTCTACCTTCTCACCGCAAAAGTGACCACGTAGTCCTATGGTGGGAGCATTCACCCTTCTCTGTACTTGATCGAAGCATCACGGTCAGACGCAACCTATGACGAGGAGATTTTAACCAAATCAAAACCGGTATGCGCCGTATAGACTAGAACGCATCATTCACGGGGTGTGCTCTCGAGGACTGGTTGAGAGGTAAGACCTTGTTGTAGAAGCCTGCTACCAGATGCTGCCCTAAGTCGAAAAAGATCACCAGCAGGCCCCGATGGATGAAGGTCATACTAGAGAGAGAAGTCAACCACAAGCGAAAGCTGTGACAGCTTGTCTCAGGGAGGAGAGTATCGACCCTAGAAATAAGTATAAGGCGCAGAAAAATAGGGTAAGAAGCCTTATTTATATAGCCTGCCAAGACTTCGAGAGTAACCTGCTAAACTGTGCAGAAGGAAACCAAAACTCTTTTTCGACTACACGCGGCAATGCACTCAAAATAGGGACCCCATCTCTTTGTTAAAAACGAATGATGGCGTTGAACTTCGCAAGGACGACGAAAAGGCTGATAACTATAATGTGGATGAGGTCCCAAAAATTGATTCGGTGGTTCTCACAAAACTATTGTTCAACAAGGACTACCGAAGTAGAAAGAAGCGACATCGCCAGTTCCTAACGAAATAACAACAAAGTTTTTGAATGAGTTAGCCATAAAATTGACGGAACCTCTATGTCTTCTCTTCCAAGCTCCTCTCGATGCAGGCAGACTGCCTCCCGAGTGGAAGAATGCGTGGATTTCATCGATATACAAAAGTGGCTGTCGAGCTTCCGCAAACAACTACCGACCGGTAAGCCTCACCTCCATATGCTGCAAAGTTATGGAGCAGTTTTTAGAGCAGCATGATCTCCTGTATGATGGGCAGCATGGATGGCGCAAAGTGAGGTTCTGCTTGACCAATTTACTTCACTGTCTAGAACGGTGGACCGAGCGATTGATGGAGGAAAAGTGGTGTATGTGGCCTACATAGATTTCAAGAAGGCCTTCGATAGTGTGCCACACCGACGTCTCCTATACAAGCTTAGCTACACAGGGGTGAGGGGCAAGCTTCTGACGGGGATCGAAAACTTCTTGATTGGTCTATCTCAGCGTGTCCGTCTTGGTGACCAGTAGTCGCTGGAGGTGACGGTTGCTCCGTTCTTGGCCCACTTCTTCAAATATATTGATGACTGCATCCGTGGGTTGGACTGCGCAATTGCCATGTTTGCTGACGACATGCAGTTTTGGAACGTCCTCCGCAACGAGCACGATGAAGCAAATCTACAGGCAAACTTGAACCGACTCGAGCAATGGGCAAGTCACTGGCCCCTCCGTTCAAAGTTTCCAAATGCAGCATTCTTTGAATTGACACAACCAAAGCTGCACACCGGAGGAAGTACTACCTAAATCACACACCGCTACCAAAGGTAGAGGTTCAGAAGGATCTGGGTGTGTGGATAACATCCTTACTAAAGCCATCATCCCACTGCTTGAAAGTAGCGAAATTCGCAATGTCCAGCTTATATCTCATCAAGCAAGCGTTTGCGAAGTTCAACGAATGGTGCTTTGGAAAGGTCTTCGGGATATTTGTGATATCACAGTTGAAATTTGCCATTCAGGCCTGGAGACTCTGGTCTGTCAAAGACCGTGACACCCACGAAAAAGTCCAAAGCCGGGCGATCAAGCTTGTCTGAGGTCAAAAAATCTACCTTACGAAACTCGACTGACCAGTCTTGACCTCTTTCCCCTGGATTACAGACAACTACGTAGCGACCTAATTCAAACGTTTCGCATGCTGCGGGGTCGGGATTGTTGCCTCACATCAGGCGACTCCTTTGAGCCGGCCAAAACTACTAATTTGAGAGGACATCCTCATAAACCACGTGTGGCTGGGGCAAGAGTGAACGCAAGGAGTTTCTTCTTCAGCAACAGGGCGATTAAAGCATGGAATGCTCTTGTGAAGGAGACACGATAGCTGGGACAAGAACTTTATTCGTCTGACGTCTCGGATTCCAGCTCGAACCCCATCACCAGAGACGAAAGCAGGTACGGGTGGTTCACGCACAAGGGACTGCAGTATTTATAGGATGCAGTCGCAGTGCTACCGCAAACCTATGAACATTCACGGCTCCCCACTTCATTAGGGGTCGTTGCACTTGGTGTGATGCCTGTTTGACGGCCTACATTCGCGTCGTTAATTGCTGCAATTTCATCCCGTGTTGAATGTTGGCATGGAATGATCTGCCTGTGGGCGTTGTCATGTCCCCATCCGTGGACTCATTTAGGAGGAAACTTGACTAGTACAGGGATATGTACCACCACGCCATCAGAAACTAACAAATTTTCCTCTTGTGTCGCCTGAACGTTGCTACAAATCACGCTACTCTCTATATTCAAGTAACAATATTTTATAACTTTTCAGTTAAATATACCCACCGGTCATCTACATGCGAACCAACGAATCCTGGCTGAGGCATAAGCCGTAGTTTCCATATCACTTGGACCACCTCAGTACCGCGCAATTATTATTTTGGCACAGTATGCACACACTGACACATTCATACAAGTACAGCATATCTGTTGTATGTAACTAATTACCTACTCTCCTTTCACACTTGCCTTACATGTTTTTTGTGACGTTATTGTAACCAGTGGGGAGTTCAAAGGCGCTCGCGTACCTCTCCCTCAATAAACTAAACTAAACCGAACTGCGTCACTGCACATGCCATGACCAGCACAGGACGGTCACACGGAGCTTAAAAATATCGAGCAAGCACGGCCTGACGACTAATTCACCCAAACGGGGAGCAGAGGTGAAACCGACCCCCATTGGAGTGACGACACACAACGCAGGAGGCCGCCGACATTCACAGACAACGGTTAGGAGGCCAAGGCAGCGAGAGAAGAAAATCGATCGGCCCGAGGCCAACTAATTCGGCCGTTTATTCACAATTCTGGTCGATTTTTGCGCAAAACGCTTTGGCAATGGGGAGCCAGCAATGCCCTCTGAAGCGTCAGCCACACAATTCCACTGAGCCGGTGAGCCCATCACATTTCTTAGATAGTTAGATTATGTATTATAAAAGCCACAACACGTGCAAACAACCCGAGAAGCCTAAACACCCCCCCCCCATGGAGCCAAGCATGGTCCAAAGCTGCCACAGTGGTCGGTTCAGGACGAAAGCTGTCCTCGTGGTTGTCGATCTGGCGAAAGTACTGGCTAGCTGGCCTTGTAGGAATTAAAGGAGTAGCCAACAAGGCTACGACAATAGAACAAATGCGTCCTGACGATGGTTCGGATCACTAGCGGCACCTGATCATCCATCAAATGGCAAACGGTGCTCAGTGAAAGCTGTAATGTAAAAGTGGGCGCCAGTAGTACTTCAGCATCATATTCCTCGAAAAACTACATGGTGGAGCAGAGGCCCCAACCGTCAGCTTATCAATCTTGTTGGTACTTGAACGAAGTAAGCACGTGGCTCGACTTGACACAGCATGTGTTCGACGCCAGCAACGTATGGAGCCCCGACTGGTTCGGCCCCGTACAGCACTTGCGAGCAATACCCATGAGTTGTGTCCACATGACGATTGGATACACTGAGCAATGAAATAACCGTCCTGCAGACTTTTCTCATGGGTGTCTAACGATGATGGAAAAAGCTTGTCGGCGGAAAATGTTAATGCCACAATTGGCCGTCACCCAGTTCGCCAAAGAGATGCTAACTGTGCCTGGGATTTTTGCTTGCTTCGCTTACGCTTTTCAGTTTATTCACGCCATGAAATACTGTTGGGCATTCCACATACAGTCCCGTACACCAAGATAGGCTGCGAGAACAAGATCTCGATCGTTCTGCTTGACGAGACTGAACGAACACAACTTCGGCACTGGAACGTAGGATATGGCATCTGCAACAATCAGTGTAGCATACGTAGCACCGTCTTTTGAATCAGATCTCACCAGTACACATTTCGCGACGGAGACTAGAACCACCCGTATCTGCTTTTGTTTCTGATGATGGGTTCGAGCAGTAATCCGAAACGTCAGGCTAATAAGGCTCTTGTCCCAGCGATCGTGTCTTCTTCTTCTTCTTCTTCTTCTTCTTCTTCTTCTTCTTCTTCTTCTTCTTCAAGATTGCTTCCCGAGAATCGTCTCTTCGTTTCTATTGGAGACTAGAAAACCAACACATTTACTTCTGGCTTATTTCGCAGTAACTTCTCTGTCAAACTTTCACCGCAGCAAGACCTCTGAGTTTAAGTGAACTCGAATTATTGGGTTATAAAACATGCCTCTGACCACTGAACTAAAAGATCACGACCTGCAGTTAGGAAAAAGATATATAAGCAGTAATAACGACATGTACTAAGAGAGACACCACCAATTTCAGTGAAGAAAGAAGAAGTAGCCTATGGAGGAACAAGTGAATTTTTGGAAAAGTAGATGTAGCCTGCCGTTCGTTTTAGACGGTGCTGACATCAAAAAGCCCTCTTTATAGGCCTTTGGTTTGCCGGGGGCGCAGAAATGATAGGCATAAAGGTTTCGACCGAATTCTGAATCCGTCAGACCTGTTCCAAACGTGTGCATCGAGGTCGAGTGGGTCGGACAGTCGACACCTATTGACCACGCTCTGCGTAAACCAGAACAAACACGTTGCCGAGGCTCAAAAAACTCGGACAAATAGGGTGTCCAGCCAGAGACAAGACTTGATAATTTGAAAGGTATTGAAACTCAAAATGGAAAGGGGTAATCCAATCAAAATAATGGGCAAATGCAGGGGCACAAGGACTATGGGCCGATGTAAATCACAAAGACACTGAGAAACAAGTAGGGGCGGGAAGTGGTAGAAGTATGTCATTCAAGGGCCGATAGGAGCATCAGCTGCTTCAAAACTTTTGTCTGACTGGTTTCACGTATTTCTCCGGCTAGGAACATCTCATCAACAACAGTGTAAACCTTGTAGAAATTAAACACTAAATCAAGTTCACAAACGTTGTGAAAAAGTTCATTTAAGACTTCCACGAAGTTGTGAATGGCCTCCAAGTGGGCCAGACTGTTGTCCATCACATCGACGCAGATACAAAAGTAGAGGCCCGCATAACGTCGGTATACAATTTTGTAGTTGCGGAACTCCACGAAGTTGGTATGTTTTACATCGCGTACAGTGATTAATGCGTGCGCCTCTTCGATGAGCTTCTGTTTCTCAGCATCGGCCAAATTCATGTACCACTTGGCCAGTCTGGTCTTGCCAGCTCGATTTTGAATAAGAATGAATCGGATCATCTGGTGGACACTTGGATTCTTCAGTTATGATCAAAACAAGAAAATCGTGGATTTCAGGTGCGCATGAACGTTAAATACGATTGAGATGTGGTTAAAGAAGCAGCCTGAAATGAAAATGGAAATATGGCAAAAGAGCATGTAAAGACATTACGTTTAAATATTTCCTGACAAAGACCTACACTCTATTACGAACGAGCCAAAATGTAAGCAAACTACTCCTAATTGAAGCCCTCCTTCAGTTCAAATCGGGTCGATGAAAATTGGCACAAGCTTCAACATCGTAGACAAGAGAGGACGAGCTCGGAAACAAATGGGGTGAATGCCCAGACTGCATCAGGGTTTCCTCCGCCATCTACCCTCGAAACCAGTAACCACAAGGAACCGTTCTGCCACAAAATGATCTGTGGACCAGCGGATGCCATAACGTGTTAAATAGTTAATAACGATTCAAACTGTACGGGGAAAGCTAGCTCATGCTACCAACTTGGAGGCTACACGCACCGGAAGTCCGGCGGGGCCTCGTAGCTCAGGTGGTTAGAGCGTTGGCTGCGCTAAAGCCTTCCCCTTACTGCGTGGGTTCGAATCCCACCGAGGCGCCGAGTTTTTCACAATTGGGTCAATATGGATTATTCAAAATCTGCCAAAACACCAATGAATACTGGGACTAATCAGTCGAAGTACTGCAAACCAACCAAATTGACAGATGCTCAAGAAGGTTTCTATTTACGCACTTCAATCTAAATGGTCATTTGTTAGGTTCAAAAAGTCAAATTGGTTGGACATAAGCGGACATCGCACCGACAACAAAAATATCGCGTAGGTTTAAGTAATGATGACTTTGTCGGCAAACGCCTACATGGCCACCCCTGAACCCAGTGTGTTGTGTGGGAGACAGGGCGTGTGTGACAGGCGCAGACGGGCTGTGTAGATTTTCCAGCAACTTACACCCAATGCCGGCATCAGGTGACCGACCGGATCGGAAAGCGGACTGGTGCCTGGGAGAGGGAATAGAGAGATGTCGACTCTGAGGACTGCGACACGACGGCACTCGGCGCATTTTCATCATCACTAACAGCCTTACGCGATCGAATACATCACGATGCGCTAAAAGCCGTGGCTTGGAAGGCTGCCAACTGACGGGGAAACTCGGTCCCCTAAGGATGGAGTCAGGCTGTAATATGGCATCTATGCCACTCTCATTTATATGGAATCTGAGCCGCCCCTTCGTTGTTCCTATGAAAACCTGGTACATCGTGTGTGGACCAGGTGCAGCACGCTTAAACGGGCTGCTTAGCTCTGTAAGGCCGATCTAGTATCCGATCTTCTTCCCTCCGTCTTGATACCGGGCTCAGTCAGGTGAAAGAGGAGTGCGGTAGACGCTGAACAAGTCTACCATCGCTACAACTAGTTCGCGCGCAAATAACCGTCCCTGCACCCAACTTACTGTGGGACACATGGTGGACATCATCGATAACGGCGGTCTAATTACCATAGGGGATTCCATTTCAGTTAATCGGGAGCAGAAGAAGCGCGTGAGATACCGATCCTTGGGAAGTATTTCTACTTTCGCCGGGGCGGCATTTGGAGGTACGGGACACAAAACGGACCTCGCACTATTACGACCGTTTTGGGCGCTCAGGAAAAGTATGCAGTTTTTTGAAAAGTAATTTGGTTCTTGAGGATTGAGCTGGGTTCACTTTACATATACTATCAGACATTTATGTACAGCTAGGCTTCTCGGAACAGGCCCCCCTCGTGTCGGCTCATACACCCTGATAGTAAAGACATGCGAAACGAGACTCGGTGCTCGCGTCCCGATTGAAGCTGGCCTCTGATTGATTGGCTGCGGTCGTAGCAGCAAGTTTCCCAGGGGCGCACTCATGTGAACGTACGCTGATATGCTAGCAGCTTTAATTTCGATAGGACGGCGTGCCTGCTTTCGCACGCTCGCGCCTGGGCGTCATTGTCTGCCTTCCCACGCCACTAAGCGCACGCATTGCTGCCCTGTATTAAATCTTTTTCTGTTAACCTGTACTATTGAGTTTTTTACGTTAATTTTACTATGTCCAGGCCGATGGCCCGAATAACTCAAAGTAAGCGAGTAGAGAGACAGGGAGAGGTTAGAAACCTTTTACGAGGAATAGCCAAGAAATTGGGAGAAAAGTACCCCCCCCCCAGGTCATTATCATCATCTTCGTCGAGGGGTTTATCCACCAACACTCAGTCAACAGACGCCCCTACTTCCTCTTCGGACGACAAATCGATCTCGCTGACTGTGCCATGGCACAGTTATTTTGAAGAACGTCCAACGGCCTTCTCAAATGAAGAGGATCTAACCGTACGTGACGAACTGTGGACCTGGGCTGTACGATCCCAAATACCTTACAGGCGCCTGTTGGAGATTTTGAGACGGATTATGCCAGCGGACGTGTCAGACATGTCCTTGGACGCAGGAACACTTCTGGGTGGAGCAAATGATTTGCCACCGGTAACGGGATTGGGCAGCGGTGAGTACGTTACGCGCCTTTTCCATGCAGGTGGTAGGTGATGAGGCTGGCTAAGCACGATCAACGAAATAATGATTGCAGTGGACGGCAATTTCCCTCATATTCTCGGCAAACAAGGTCAGTCTCACTGTTGCTCTCACCGTTCATCGGTCACTATCCATGTATTCTACAACCCAACAGTCCCTTAGTCAATGATTCGTGGATGGTAAAGGGAAGCAGTGGTTACTTAAATAGCATTCCCTCCGGCAACCTCTTGTTTTCCTGTTGGGTTGTAAACAGTCACGTCTGGCGAATTACGACCTAATGAAAACGGGTGCAGTAAAAGAACACCAAAAATACCATTTGACCCAGTCACTTGGATGTTGGGGGAGACGCTAGAGTTGGAATCAACGTTGGTAAGGTTATCAGTTGTCTAAGGATTTCCTTCTTCGGGAAATTGAAGGCGACACAGCGGATTCCAGTGCCACTTTGCCAGGTGGTAGCTCACCCCCTTTCGCCGGTGAGCTCCGATGTTCCTTCCTAAACAATAGTCGTCTATTTAGTACGCCGCGGCGCACTAGACGCCCATCTGCCCAGCGTCGTCCACGAAAAGAGCTGACTGATGGAGCCACAGGTAGTAGTCATACACCAGATCAATTGAGCACTCAATTAAGCAACCAAAATGTCCTGCAGGACACGGCCATTCAGGCAAAACTGGCGACCATTATGCCAGCCTTCGTAAAGCATGCCTTTAAATTGTATAGCGACAGAAAAGGCTTCATCGAACACATGATAAAAAATATGTGTAGAGTGCTAGAAAGTAAAATATGGCAGATAGAACAACATTCTGGTGAGGACTCTAGTCATGGTTACCTAAACAGTCGAAGACGAAAACATCGTGATAAGCTGAAACCGCGGAAGTAACACGCTGTTAAAACACTCACAGTCTTGTGGGTATGATAGAGTTAAAATGTCCACCGGCCAGGACTTACAGTGAGTGACCTATCTCATTAAATGTTCACCAAAATTCTGAAACGCGTCTCCAATTGGGAAGAATTAATTAGGTGGGGGTGTAATACTGATTATCCTCCGGCCTAATCCTATAATATTTCGGACTCGGCAGGATATCTGCTTTCAAATGCACGCCTTTTCAATCGCCCGTAGAAGTCGTGCTGGGCAAAAAATGTCTACTTAAGTAGCATGCATTTTTCACATTGATTTTCGATAGTCCTGCAAATTCAAATAGATTTTATGAGAAACGCTAACAAAAATATGCTTTCCGTCACTTGTTTGATAGCGAACCACCTCATCTTCATATTTTATACTCAAAGACGCAGTACAATTAGGTTTTAAAAAGGTTTTTAATTCCAGAATAATTTAGAGCCTGATCAGCCGTTGTATTAGCGCCTAGTGATTGCAGTCTACAAGCTTCATACGCTCCGTGTAGAGAAAATTACATATTCTTCTATGCCATTAGAAAGATACCATATAGAGTCCATATAATTTTGCAATGGATGCGGGCCATGTTGTACATTTCATAAGAAGCAGCGGTAAAGGTACAGGTACGATGCTGTATAGATAGACATCGTACGGTCTTAAGAAATATCATAATTAGAAACTTTTTTAAACCTAATTATACTGCGTCTTCGAGTATAAAATATGAAGATGAGGTGGTTCGCTATCAAACAAGTGACGGAAAGCATATTTTTGTTAGCGTTTCTCATAAAATATATTTGAATTTACAGGACTATCGAAAATCAATGTGAAAAATGCATGCTACTTAAGTAGGCATTTTTTGCCTAGCACGACTTCTACGGGCGATTGAAAAGGCGTGCATTTGAAAGCAGATATCCTGCCGAGTCCGAAATATTATAGGATTAGGCCGGAGGATAATCAGTATTACAACCCCACCTAATTAATTCTTCCCGATTGGAGACGCGTTTCAGAATTTTGGTGAACATCTCATGAGATAGGTCACTCACTGTAGAAGATTACAGGAGTTTATTTGGAGCGCACCGGTTTACAAATTCAAGCATACGGTCAGTGACAGATCTCATGAAATCTTAACAGAAATCCTGAGATGCATTTTTGACTAGGAAGGATTAATTGAGACTGTAATATTGATTATCAAAGGGCATAATCCCATGACATTTCAGACACGTTAGGGTGATGGCGTTTGAATTGACATTTTTCGACTATCTGCTGAAACCGCACTCAATAAAACTGACTGCTTAAGTAGAAAAAATACGTGAAGATTATTATTTTTGCACTCAGTTGGTCGAAAATCACGTCTCCTTCAAATTATTCACCCAAAAGAATGGCATATTTTGGCTCTGAAAAGTTTCTAGCTATGAGATTTTATAAGACCATGCAATGTTCATTCGAATAGCATTGTACCTATTTGTTTATGAATGTTCCTCGTGACGTATACAGCACAGTCCACATCAATAGCAAACATTTATGAGCCCTTCTAATGGCAAAGGGGAGGCATGATTTTACTTACACGGAATGCATGTAGATCGCGGACTGGAAAATTTAAACGCAAATGCAACATGGATCGGGCTCAGAATTATTCAAGTGCTACAAAACCTCTCTAAAAATGAAGATGCCCTTCCTTTGTGTACAGAATTTGACGAAACGATTTTCTACCAAGTGAGTACGAGAAAGAATATTGCTGTGTCTGCTTTCAGAGGGGAGACGACAAGTCTGGGGGTAGATTGATACAGAACTGTTTCTGGATTGTTTGCCTTCATTCAGCCAATCATAACCCTGACCACCAGCTGGGGCCGGAAACACAAGCATGCGCACAGACACACCTGGCGCAGCTGGTCCACCAGTGGGTCTACCAGATGGGTCATAAGCACTTCATCGAACCGAAGTTCATCAATGCCTCTCCACCTGCCATTCTCTGTCGCTGCAGATCGGGTATTTATTCACTCAGGAATGGACGCACACCGATCCATTGGCTTCCCGAAGCAAACAAACTTCGTATGGGCGATAGGGGTCACGAACAGGCAACTACCTACCAGGCTGAAGTCGGCCAAGCCATGATAACAGAGGGAGACGGCAAAGTCTGCAAAACGAACGAGAGGATTATGACCATGAGAGTCGTCAACCTTTCGAAGAGGATTCTCTTACCTACCGAAATCAGCCTCCTGTCCAAGGGAATAGGATTTAATCATACGGATGCCACGCCTACCAACTTCCTAGCTGGCCTCTAGTTAGTTCTACGGGCCTCATCCCTTCCAGAAGACAGGCGCGCAGACATACGCAGCTGTGCCACTGGTATCCTTCGGCAAAAAACACCAACAAACCCTATCGGCCGATGAAGCGCAAGGATTACAATCACTGAGATCGGACCGCAATATTGTTGTTGTTCCCGCTGACAAGGGTGGCGCTACTGTCATTATGGACAGAATTGACAACGTCAACAAGAGGAATGGAATCTTCGGTGGCGTAGCGTCCTACACTCTTCCTGCCGAAGACCCGAAGAAAAAGCAAGCCACTGCCATCAAGATAAAGGTTAATGAGCTCGCTCGTCTGAATGTCATAAGTCCAGATGATTCCAAGTTGATGACCGTCAGCGGTCCCCATATCGCACGCGCGTATGGTCTCCCAAAAGTGCATAAGGTGGATGCCCCACTGAGGATTATTGTACCACTCATCGGATAACCTATTTACAATATAGCTAAGTGGTTGTACAAGCATCTGAAGCAGTTAACTCATGGATCTGACTACAGCATCAATAATTCTCTCGCGTTCCTCCAAAGGATCCAAGGCCTCGAAGTAAGTGCTGATGAATGCCTCCTGTTCAGAAAAAAACATCATCTTACTACGTTTGCTCAATCGCCTGGTATAGCGAAGACACCATAGGGTCGGAATATAGTCCACTCCGGACATCTTATTGTTGTGCAGAATTCCTGCTATCGGTAAACCCTTCCTGAGAAGGGATACCACAAGACACTGCATCGGCTGAGGAGGAGAGTGATGGATCGGTCACGGCAGCGTAGCCTTCATTTAAAGCGCGAACAACCACTGCGTGCAGCGGGCTTATTACTGACTCGGTAAATAATTTCGTAGCGTCTTCGAGTGCTAGAAACATTAAAGATCTAGTTCACTGAGGTGGTAAATTTAGCCCAACAATTTTGGCGGTCATTTGTAGTCGACTTTGCCGTCATTTTTCCAGTACGTGCCTCAAGCCGTCTGAAAAGACGATCCAGTCACTTCGGAGCCGCTGGGTGAATCCATGAACTTTCCCAGCTGCGACATAGATTGACGACATCAATGATGACCATTTGCTTCTACCCCCAGCTTCGCTCCGGGTCTTAAAACGAAACGGGTTTTTCGGGTTTAGGGCCTCGGCTGCGCTGGGTTGCCGCAGTTTTGCAGCATCAACGAAGCTCTCATGGGACGATTTTGGAGAGGATTAAGAATCACATTTTAGGTCTGACTCGTAGTCCTCGTCAGTCTTGACATCATGCATCGATCTGATTCCATGAACGCAGCCACTAGCGCATTCAATCTGGTGGGTAGTGCAACCACCCTTTGGGTGCCAGGTCAGATGCCTGCAACGAGATTGAAAACACGTGTTGACAACAACCACCCAGTTCTGGTCAGCAGAGTTCAGCATCCTCTCACTCTTATTAAATGGAGACAAGTTCAAAGCGGCCAGCACGGGAAGGAGTCTTTCAACTAACTTGCAGCAGCGATCAGGTGGTCGGCAGCTGAAGCGTATGCACCCATAGAGAACACATCGATATTCGTAAAGTGTTTCAACATTCGTACGCGAGTCACAAGGGCCTGTGTGCATAAAATATGCATGCGTCCAATACTATTTACATTCGATCCTCCAAATTTAACCCTTAAACTACCCCCTAACAAATGACTGTATAATCGGTCGTGAACACGGGCCCTTAACAGAGCGTTTCTGACTCGTCAACTAAGATCGTCTGAATATGTGTCGTGTCGATCTGGAGGTAAAATCAAGTGCACCGACGTCTTGTCCAAACACAGCCCGGCTGGCAGTGGTGCCGACGTAGCAAACTGCAGACATGGGAGGAAGACTGACTTCGAGCGTATCTTCGACCCCACGGTTTTATGAGCGCGCGGCCAGTGTCAAATTGTTCAAATTCGCATGTATGTCAGAAATGCGCTCTTACTGGAGACGGAGAGTATTGTCTAACCACAAAGAGGCTCACTAGCATAACACCTTCAACGCAGTCCCGACTCAAAATATGGGTAGCATGATCAATTACAACGTCTGTATGGTTGACAACGCGTCAAAATGCAGTTGGACGGTACAACAATGGGGTCTGTTGGTCAGTCGAAGGAAATGACGAACCGCTCTGACATCTCCAGGTAAATACCAGGGAGCACGGTGAAAGCATGCAGGGCTCTGACCAGATTAGTCTTGTGACAAGTTAAGATAATAACACAAACACTATAACGCATATGAAATAGGTACTACATAACCAGAACACGACGAAATACCGTTTCGTTTTGTAACATCATGCAGATAGTAAAATACACACAGTAGATGGATGGTCGGCCTATGCAAGCAATCCCAGGTGAGAAGTCGGGTTTGACGGCTGTTCTGACGGCCAACGTGTATTATGTTAATTCATACTTAATTAAATAAACATTTTCTGTATCGAGCGCCGTAGTTCTTTGATTCTACATGAAATAGACATGTTTGGCGAAGGTGGGTATACCGAGGTTGTAACTGCTTCAAGTAACTTAGCTATAATCAAGTAAGTACTATTTACTATAGTAAATACAGCCATATGAGAACATCCCCTGTCACTCCTGAAAGACATTGAATGTCTATAAGAAATTGCAACTATACACAAGGGAAGTGCACATTAACTGGTTGAGATTTCCAGCATGGGTCAATACAACCGGTGTTGCTTCTTACTTTGCCTCGTTACGGAGTGGCAAAGTAGTCCTCCAAGGCGTTCCGTGGTGCGTTGTGGAGCCGTGCGTTTCTTAAAGTCCCCGCATGAGAGAAGAACTAACAAACAAACAGTTTTCATCGCGTAACGATGCATTTTTCCAAAACTGCCATACACCACCCTGTGATCTGACAGACTGTTGTTCATATGGACATATCTATCTGCGAAAATGCACCCTGACGTGGTCGTCATGAAACGTTTTTATATACGAATTGGTCACTGGTTCTCTCAAACAAATCTTCAAACTATGTTTATAACAGTGCAAATATATGAAACCACCAATGAAAGAAGAACGACAAACCTCGACGAGGGATCCCTTTCAAAAAAGTAGTCTCCTATTAAGGCAATTTAAACGTTCGACATCCGGACTAACATAAACACATTTTTTACTATCAAAACTGGAGAGTCCGGGTCTGCGAACTTCATCTGTCGCAGTTTAAGCGGTGAAGATGGACACTCAAATTGCAAAACACAAAGTCATATAACCGAGAGCTCTAATTTTAGGGTAATTTTCTGTCAAGAAAAGCAGACGAATTGTGATGAAAGTAAGGAACAAGGAAATCTGAAGAATAAGGCTTGAGATATCTACACGGCACAAACTCTAGGATGTCCTTGGAAACATTGAACATGACGTCACGAAGAATGGTTGCATCGCTACAGGAGAGGAAGCCACACCAATCCAGAGATCTAATATAGTTATTTATTAAGTCGTTATCTACGCAATCTAGGTTTATGTAAGTCCGAACGGTGCTGGTCTTTTTTGAAAAGGCAAGCGGTAGGCAACAATGAATTAATACGTGGTCACTGTCTAAAATGTGATTATCTCTTGTTGGAGAGCACACCAGTTGGGACCAGTTAGAAAAATTGACAATATCTTGAAAGGGCTGGAATCTAGGTGGACAGCTATTGGAAACCCAGTCTATTTCAGGAAGGTTAAAATCCCCAGTGATTATTTTAACGTCGAAAGCAGCTTCCGAAATTAATTTACACATTTCACAGAGTTGTGAATCATCACTGGATAAACAATTTAGGGGATTGTAGATACAGCCAATAATTGCCTTTCTTTGCGGCGAGAGAATAACAGATGCAAAGCAGAAGTTTCCCGTGAATGAGGCAACATCCAAGTAATAGGGAGAGTGCTTTAGGTAGGATTTAAGATAAAGAAGACAACCGCCCCCACGCCTAGTCGTGCGGTCTTGACGGCAAAATCGAAGTCATCTATGAGAAAGGCAGAGTCAGGAATTAGGAATGGGTCTCAGATTCTGTTACGCATAATATCAGGCGTCATTTCGAGAGCAGTGGCTGTGATTTAGGTCATCCTGTTTATAACAGACCCGGCATTCAATAATATAATGTCTAATGTGCTTCGAACGGCAATGCTATTGTCGACGGTATTTAAAAAATTTTGGAGGCGGATATGTAAGCGGTGAATTCATGACACTTGAAGAATAAGTACCTGGTAGTCTATAGTTATTGACGTGCGGGGAGTCAGCAAGAGAAGGCTGAGTATGAGACCTAAAGGATGTGGGGATATAGGTGTCGATCATTGAAATGCTAGGGGAGTTAGAACATGGATAGACTTGTTGGTAGTTAAATTGTAGAGGAGGGGGAGCAGGAGGGAGCCTAGAAGGAAAGTAGAGGCTAGTGGGGGAGGGTAGGCAGCTATTAGAATAAAAGGGTGGGAAATCAGGTCTAGGTTGGACGCCAAACGAGGTAGGCTGACGTACCTGAGAGCAATTGGCCTTAAGTGGTGGGAAGCCTGAACTAGGTTGGGGCATAAATGACTTAGGGTAATTCATGTATGAATGATTTGCTGGATATATAGTAGGGCTTTGATAAGTAACCGGTAAGCAGGACAGAGAATTATTCGGGGATATAATTGGAGCTGCGGGGTTTGTAGACGTGCTGGGCTGAACAGACTCGGCAGATCTAAGAGAAGGCGACGTACCCCTAAATGGAACTGCACTGCCTTTCTTTTGGGTCGGAGTCTGATTCAGTATTCGAGTGTCACCGTTCTGACGCCAAGCCACGAGTGACTTAACTGTAGAGCATGCAGCACCCAGTTGAACAGAGGAAGTTATCGGTCTGCTGATAGTCAGTTTAAGTCAGTTTATTAAGGGAATGAGACTTTCGCCCTTGAGCTCCCTATTCATATCGATAAACAGATATAAAGTCATCAATTACATCAGCAAATGCGAAAAGTTTAGAAGTTAGCGGTAAGTGTGAGCTAGGCGCAAACTGCCGCCGCTAAAACAATCATTATTGTATGTACAGTAGGTTCTCAACAAGTGAGCGTCTAGTCTGCACTTAAAGGATTTAACACTCTCAGAAAGAACGACGGCATCAGGGAGTCCACTCCATGTCTCGATGACCCTGTGAGAGAAGGCGTTCCGTCGGACGTCCGAATGAGCCCGCTTCCTTTGCAGTTTGAACGGATGACCACGCAGTCGGTCAGTCCGGGCCAATTCAGAGAATTCATCAAAGTCTAGGGCACACTCACGGCTTCTGACAATCCTGTAGGTTTGAATGAGATCGCCGCGCAGTTGCCTGTAATTTAGAGGAAACAGATTTAGTTCGGTCAGCCTGGTTTCGTAAGGCAAATGATGAAGATTCTTGACCATCTTCGTAGCTATTGCCTGTACTCTTTCCAGACGTTGATAATCTTTCTTTAACCACGGTCGCCAGGCCTGGACTGCATACTCTAAGTGAGACCGGACGAATGCCCCATAGGTTTTTCCGAACAGCTCCTTGTCGATCTGCACAAATCCTTGCCGCAGCGCAAATAACACCCTTATCGCACTTTTGGCTGCCCTTTGACACTGTGAAGATGGTTTCAGCGAGGAGGTCGTTAGGACGCCCAGGTCTTTCTGTTCCACAACATATTAAAGGGGCTGACCACCAAGGACGTATTGAAAGGAATCGTCCTCCTTACTGGTCCGTCTGGTGCGGAGTCTCAAGACCACACATTTGTCCACATTAAAATCGAGGAGCCAGCGAGCTGACCAACTGTTTAGGCGGTTGAGACTGTCTTGAAGCGCGTACCTGTCTGCATTAGATCTGATGGGTCTCCACAGCTTAACATCGTCAGCAAACATGATGGCGCTGCATCCCAGGTCGTCGACGCAGTCGTTAATGTAAACCAGGAATAGCAACGGATTTTCATGTGTCCCAGCGGGACTATCCGGACGATACGAAACGACAAATGGGGCTGATGCTGCTGCTGCTGCTGCTGCTGCTGCTGCTGCTGCTGCTGCTGCTGCTGCTGCTGCTGCTGCTGCTGCTGCTGCTGCTGCTGCTGCTGCTGCTGCTGCTGCTGCTGCTGCTGCTGCTGCTGCTGCTGCTGCAGAAAGTTTAGGGGCAGGCAAATGCTTCAAGTGGCCTGCGTGAGATGGAGATGTAGGAGTAAGGGGAAGGAGGGAGTCAGATGTCGCAGGAGTAGGACAATCTTAATCCTCAAGGCCACTTGTATAAAGACCTAGTTGGTGCGCATTAGACTGAGAAGCAGTGGGTTTACGTGAGAAGATAGACCCAATTCTACGCTCCATAGGAGTACGATCATGACGAAGGAAAAATTTTGCATTTTCCAGGTACGCAGTGACACGATCTCGATAGGCAAAGATTGTGTCAACCTCGATTAATGAAAATAATTTGACTAAGATGGGTGGTTTTTTGCTGCGGGAGGACAAGAGTTTAGCATCGGCTATTTTGTAATTGTAACCCCCCTTCGAGCAGGGTTCGTGTTCATTTAATTAACTGATTTTTTTGTTCCGATCTTTAGCTGGAAATTGGATTTGTTCGAACAGTGGCAAGAGAATTCTTGGGTCAGTGTATCCATTGTTGAGTTTGGTACGTTTTTCGTCATTGACTTAATAATATTAATAGTACAGTAAATACACCGAAACCAGATTTTCGACTTATACGCGTCGCTTGGACTAGCAAAATAATTCTATCTTCTCATTATTGTACAGCAGATGCAGATGAAGCTAACGGGACGGTACTTGTTAGCACAAGTGTTGGCACCGCTCTTTGTATATCGGGTGGATATTTGCTGTCCCCATTCGGATAACAACTGCCTTAATTCGAGCGAAAAATGGAAGATGTGCGCTAGTGGTATGGTGGGTTTGTTTGCCAATTCCCTCAAGAAATTGGTCCATATATTGCTCGGATCCGAAGGCTTTACATTGTGGAGATTCTATAACTCCCTCTCTATGACAGATGTCGAGATGATTGTGCATTCAAGCACAAAACCAGCAGTCACAATAGCAATGTTGACATTGTGTTTCTGAAACTCCCTTTCCCTGCGAATACTAACGCAAAGCACCATTCCAGGTATTTGAATTCCTTGCAGTTTTCAACGATTTCCCTACCATTATCAGCTTTCAGTACTGGCACTGGGTCCTTGTTTTTCAGTCGACTGTTAACATAGTGGAATGGAATTTAGGCTTTTGTTCAGCCTGTCAGATAATTCTGGATTCACAGTCCCTCCTCGCCTGACGCATGCATTTTTGACCGTACTTCGTTGACGACAAAACTCCCTGAGATGTCCTGGCAACTCAGTTTCTCTGACGACTTTTTATCTTTTTCTTTTTGCCTTTAACTATTTATTCAGATCCCCTGGTAACCAGGCAGGTCAACTAGTCACTTTTGTAAATTCACTGGACAACAGCGGCGGATCAGATCAAGTGAAACAGTCTTAAGCGATTTCCAGTCGTCCTACGGATCTCCCTTGAGTAAAGAGTTCCGATCCACGGGTATCGATTTGTTTTTCATCATGTTAAAATCTGCCTTTCATATATTAGGTTGGCCATCTGCTCTCTTCTGGCATTCAGAAAAGAGCGAGTTATCCCACAGTAGTGTAGTATGATTATTATTTCCGATGTTTCACTGGAATACATTTCGTTAGGGTATGTGCGTGCTGTGCCAGATGGAGGCCGAGCGTGAGGTCCACTTACTTATGGCCGTCCTCTGCCATAATTTCCCACTATATTTCAGGTGTATTGAAATCCCCAGCGTTAAGAACCGATTGGTGTCTTGCTAATTACTTGACCAAATGGATTAGCGAATCGCTAGCCTCGCTCGGTGGGTTGGATGGTCTGTAAACCGTCAGGAATTCTAGGTTTTGTACGTAACTCTTCCTCATCTTCCTCCAGACCGATGCATATTTAAGGGAGGGGATGTGGGCTCTTTCAACTGCCGAAATTCCTCTCCTTGTGTATACGACTACTCAACCGCCCTGAGTATTTTGACGGTCTCTGCGAAAGAGCTGGTAACCCCGTATCTAAATCTCGGTATCTTTGATTTCGGCTTTGAGCCATGTTTCCGTTATGACTATGACGTCGGGGTTTCGTTCTGAAATAAGCGTTTTAAGTTCGCCCATCTTTGAAATGAGACTTTGACAATAAGTAAACAAAAATCTCAATTAGGGATGAATGACTCCGGTATACAGGCGTCTGTCCAGTTCATGGGATTTAATGCAAAATCCGACCGGACATGCGTGAGATAAACTGCTGTCCGTCACGTCTAGGCTTTTAGCTTTTCGTAGATAACAAAAGGGACTATTTTACTACCTACGCTTCAATATAATCGAACCTTTATCCTACTCACTACTTTAGAACATCTTGTCCACCCCCGACGTAACAGTCACCGCGAGGTCTTTTTAATTCTACTTCTGGCACGTACCGTTAAACATCGTTGGTTCTTTTCTGTGAACACAATTGCTATTTACAATAAATTACCCAGGAATGTGAAAACTCTGCAGAATTATCCTTTGTTTAAGAGAACTATTAATCGCTTTTTGCATCCAGAACGACTCCCACACATTTTGGGTACTGAATCCTCCGGTCGAATGTACCGTAGCGATGGCGTTCGTGGTCCCTGATCCCTATGGCCTGTCCCACCAAGGAAAATTTCTTTAACAATCAGCGACAACTCTTCTTCAGAGCTTCCGTTTGGTCCAGTCCCAACTTCGTAAAAAGGAATGACGACTGAAAACATCCAAAGCAGTGCCATCCATCCCTATCTCCATTGTGGTCATTTCATGGGCAGCAGTGTTTCTCTCCTGAACCCTCCAAACTATACAAAACGCCATCCTCTCTATTTAACTGTCCGAAGTATTTTATTCCTGCTAACCAGATTTTTGCTCAGTCTTTCCCTGACAGTGCCTGTTCACTGGCATTAAATACAATTATTATTCACGAATGAAGGCGAAATTTCGAGTTCCAGGTGCATGCATAAGTGAAGAAGAAGAAGAGCCGAGCATCGGAATAATTTGTTTATTGTCCTGACCTTTCAGACTCGTACAGGAATCCATCGTCAGAGGTAGTGGCAGTAACAGAACAAGCGACAGTTATAAGGCATGTAGACCAATCATCGACCGACGGCGCAAGACTGCAGGTGACTACGCATGGCTCTGTACGCCGGCGCCAGATCGATAAATCGATCGACCGTGTTCTCACCTGAGGCCCAGGCTTCAAGCGATTCTCGACTACTTTGGTGGCTATGAAGTTAAACTCGTGACCGATTTTGTAGGTGTGGGCGGCCAGGGCAACGGGCCCGTGGCCCGGTGAGTAAAGGCGTTGACTTCTAAACCAACAGGTCGCGAGTACGAGGCTCGGGTGTTCCACACTTCGGGCTTGGGTATGGCTGGCTGACGACGGCTAATAAGCCAGAAATGGCCATTCCAGTCTCCCTTGTCTTTGTCGGTAATATCATTCTGCCTATATTACTATTATTATTATAACTATAATCCTTATGAGATGTACAAGGCCGTCAACCTGAAGATACTTCTCTATGGATCGGAAAGCTGAACTTTCTACCTCAGCAATACCAGGAAGCTCAAATTCTTCCGCCTCAGTTACCTCCGCAGAATTCTAAAGCTGAGATGGCTAGACAGGATCCCTGACACGGACGTCGCAGAACGGAAAGAAATCTTTAGAATTCACGCCAGACTGAGGCAACTGCAGCTATGCTGGAACGGCCATCTCGTGAGGACAGAAACTACACGTCTACCGAAACAACTCTCCTACTGATATGTCAGTACTGGTACTTGTCGACAAGGACAAAACGACGCTGTAAGGGCACTGAAGTACTCTCTGAAACGACTGCAGTTTAACGCGAGATCTGGGAGGACCTCACCCAGAAAAGACCGGCCTGAAGAAGATAAGTGAAGACTGGCACAGCCACCTGCGAAGCTAACCGGATAACCGTTGTCAAAGCCAAAAGGGAGGCTTGCAAGTCACAAGCGCCTTGGCTTCTCAATGCCAGCAGCCAGGCTTTCCAAACCTACCCACTGCCAACAACCTGACAACGTCAACTTCTCTTCCGACGAACAACCCCTACTATCACCGTTGTCGCAAACCCCGTGGCGACGACGATCACCCTCGTCATTGGTGATCAGACTGCCGATGGAGCGCCACCATCGATCGCCGACATAACCTGCCCTACCCCAACCCCTACCCCAACCACGGCAACCAGCTCCGCCAACACAACGATACCTCGCACTTCCGTCGCCGATGGGACGACATCCGACGTCCCGACATCTACCACCACCACCACCACCACCATCATCATCATCAACACCCCCACCTCCAGCGATGTTGACTCGGTACCAACCGGTCCTCATTGAGATCGCACATTCACATTGCGCATCGGCCTGGTTGGTCTCGTGAAAGTCCACCGCGCAAACGCTAGCAAACCAGTGTCTGGAACACCCACATACGCTCATCCCAGCCGTCTTCATTGTCTGCACTGCCACGCACATTCACGCATCGCATGGACCTACTCGTTCACATGCGTATTTTAACGACAGCGGAATCCACCGCAGTGCCGATCCATTTAGTACACCCTGCACACCCACCGTCCCTAGCCCAATCAACACCTCACCATCCAGCGCACCTACCACCCTCACCACTGAGACCGTCCCTGGAACCCCGACCTATGCTGCCCACATTGTCCCCGCACATCCACCTTACACATCGGCCTGGTCGAACCAGTATGTGAAGCATCAACATACATCAGACACATTTGCCTCAACTGCCCACATTGTCGTCACACATTCAGCCACCGCATGGGCCAACTAGGTTAAACGCACAGTCATGAAGACCTGCCGTACACTACCGCCGGACATGCCACACCATCACAACTTTCCCCACCAGCACCTGACAGTTTGACCCTCGATTCCATCGATGTCCACCATGTACTACAGCGCAAGGCGCAGCGGACAA